>VZRR01005628.1:382372-408994 GCA_013398015.1 Oreocharis arfaki | reverse complement strand
CTGCCCCTCCTCTTCCCCTTATGAGGAAGTTGTAACTGCAATGAGGTCTCCCCTCAGTCTCCTCTTCTCCAGGCTGACCAAGGCAGCTCAGCTACTCCTCGTATGGTGTCCCTCAAGGCTATTCACCATCATTGCTGCCCTTCATTGGGCCCTCTCCAAGAGCTTTATGTTTCTCTTATATTGTGGTGCCCAAAACTACACAGAGCACTCGAGGAGAGGCCGCCCCAGTGCAGAGCAGAGTGGGACAATCCCCACCCTTGCCTGGCTGGACATGCTGTGCCTGATGCCCTGCAGGACACGCTTAGCCCTCCTAGCTGCCAGGGCACTGCTGACTCACATTCAACTTTCCACTGACCAGGACCCCCAGGGCCCTTTCGTGGTGCTGCTCTCCAGCCTCTCGTTCCCCAGTCTGTCTGTACACCCAGGATTGCCCCATCCTAGGTGCAGAATCCAGCACATGTCTTTGTCAAACTTCATACAGTTGGTGATTGACCTTCTCCATAATTAGTCAGAGTCACTTTGCAGGGCTTCTCTGCCCTTAAGGGACTCAACAGCTCCTCGCAGTTCAGCATCACCTGCAAACTCAGTATCCCTTCGAGTCCTGCATCCAAGTTGGTAATGAAAATGTTGAAGAGAACTGGGCTGAGGGTAGGGCCCTCAGAACACCACTAGTGACAGGTCCCCAGCCTGGTGTCATCCCATTGACTAAAACCCTTTGTGCCTGGCCCCCGAGCCAGTTGCTCATCCACTGCATGATGTGTTTTTCCAGCTGTGTGCTGGACATTTTGGCCTGAAAGATCCCGAGAGAGACAGTATTGAAAGCTTTACTGAAATCTAAAGAGATTGCATCTACTGGCTTCTCTTGATCAGCTGGGTGGGTTACCTTGTCATAAAAGAAAATTAAGTTTGACAAGTAGGACTTTCTCCTCATGAAGCTGTGCTGGCTGTGCCCAATGAGTGCATTGTCCTTCAGGTGTTTTTCATTACCTCCCAAAATAATCTTCTCCGTAATTTTACCAGCTACTGAAGTGAGACTGACAGGCTTGTAATTTCCATACTTCTTGCCCTTCTTGTAAACCGGGACAAGATTAGCCATTTTCCAGTCAACTGGGAATGCTCAGTGCTTCTGACAAGCACTCTGATTTTGCATTTTTCTGCAATGCTCTCAAGCTGTGAAGCACCAGCTTTTTCCCACCTGGGCAGGGGTTGGTCTTGGCAACCTCTGGAGACAAGTGCAGTTGATGGCCCCATCTCTCTGCTGACCCCTCTTCCAAGCCTTTCAGCCTCCCACCTGAGGAGAAAATGTGCACCCTCTGAGGCCAAGTTCAGGGATGTAGAGTGTTTTGTGCTGATGTCTTGAGAGGATAGGAGGGAAACAAGCATCAGGAAAACCTGAAGTTTGTTATCCAGAATTATTTTGTCCGTGTTTCACACAAGTCTTACCCCATCCTATTAAAAAAATCAAACACCATAAGCAGTGTTAAAAAGCACATTAAAAAGATGTGATACTTTAAAAGACTGTTCAGACAGCAACAACATACTGGATTTTGTACTCAAGCTAAGTACAGTTCTAGAGAAACTTAGAAATAGGGACCTCTCTCATTTTAATAAAAACAATCACTAGATCAGTTAATCATCTTTAACAGATTAAACTGAAAGCACAAGGAAACGCTTGACATAACATATTTCATTGTGTACTAATTCTAAAGTCACATTATCCTTAAGAAGCAACAAATGTGCTGCAACAAGAAGAAAAGCCAAACAAACACATACACACACAAACAAACAAACAAGCTTGCAAAGCCAGATGCGCTGAAGTCATACTTTCAAATAAGCGCAGGCAAGTTCAGACTGACAGGCACTGACCCATTGCTCGTGGAGTCTGTGACTTCAGCTTTTTGTTTTTCTTCAATGCTTTAACTAGCTGCAAACTGCTCCAAACCCCAAGCTTTCACTAGAGAGTTGTAGTTCACTTTGTGAAACACATGCAGAGCAGTACAATGTGGACCACCTCTGTAAACAGTCAGCATCTGGAAGAAGCATCACTAATGTAAAAATTAGCCTTGAAGTTTCTAGATGGCTCTAAGCTGAACTCTAGCTCTACCAAAGTCACAGGTTTTCGTATTTGGGCTTTTATTCAATTGTTTGCACTTAGCTGTACCAAGTAAAACTATTTTTATTGTCACTATGTGAGGATTCACAGAGAAAAAAAAATCAAGTTTGTTATTGCGTAAGACTTATTTACACAAAAAAAACCCAACCAAAAACCCCAAACAACAAAAACCCACCAAACATTCGACTGAAGAAGTTCTACTCTTGTCCTGGGTTGCAGTGTATTCTATTACCATCTTCATGAGCTGTTGAGACCAGGTGGGGCAGTGTTTCCTTGCCTCCTCCCTCTGGACTATCTCCTGTTAATGGGCCCATCAGTGCCTTGCCTTGTGATTCACCACCCCATTGTGAGATGCTCCGCCCAGGAGGAGGAACTGAATGCTTCCCACCTGGATGTAATCAGAGGTTTTCAGGCAAAAAGCAGTCTTTTCTGCTGGCCTTNAACTGCCATAGTTATTGTTGTTTATTGTTTTGTTTTATATATATATATATTAGTAAAGAGCTGTTATTCCTATTTCTTACATCCTTGGCTGAAAGCCCCTTAATTTCAAAATTATAATAATCTGGAGGGAAGGGGGTTGCATCTTCCATTCCAAAGGGGGCTTCTGCCTTCCTTAGTAGAAGCCTGTCTTTCAAACTCCTTAAAATTAATTGTTTGGAAAACCAAATCCATTTTCGGCTTTTGTGATGACAGCACAGAATCCCACCAAGACCTTTGCCAAACTGCACATGTATGTAATAGTCAAGGTTAGAGCTGTCTGGCATAGAGCAGGTACCCCAGTGCTTCACAGAGCACATCATCTGCAACATGCCCTCTGCAGCCTTTTCAACCACAGGCATCTCATGCACTCACCAGCCCACGCATTCTCCGCACAGCTCTGAAGCACACCTGGCACTCACTGTGACAATGTGCTCCCTTCCACCATGCCCTTGCCACCACTGCTGCCTGTCCCCTGGCTCCCACAGTGCCCAGCACCCGGCTGCCCTCCTTCTCTTGGCTGTGGAGAAGACATCTGGTAGGCTGATTTTCCCAATCTGGAGGAGATAATGCTGCGGGAGAAGTACCTGAGGTCTTTGGTACTGAAGCAGGACACAGCCTGGACAGGTTCCCCTTCTTGCAGAGCTTGGCCCCAGCAGCTGAATAACTGGCAAATAACTGAGGGTGTTCATGCTCACTCACAGCTGCTCCAAGGTGTAGCCTGTCATTCAGCATGCTGCCTTCTGGGCACCTCTGCCCACCAAGGAAGAGGTGTTCATGGTCCTTTGAACTCAGCAGCACCCATCCATTTTTGACAAATTATTTGCTATGGGGCAGCAGGCAGTGATGCCATGTTGCAGGTCCCTGGCATAGCTGTAATACCAACCCCCTGAGAGGATCAGAGGCAATTCCTTTGCCGGGAAGTGGTGATACTGACAGGATTCACAAGCCCATGTTGTGTTCACATGGCTTTTATGGCTCAATCACCTTCAGCATCGTGATGACCCTTGTTATCTCCATAAAGCATTCACAGATGGGATGGCTAGCCTGATAGCCACACACACTTCCCAATTAGTTCTGTAACTCCTTGCCCTTATTCTAGAGCTTCCATACAGTCCTAATCCCAGCACGGTGCTACACATGCCCTATTACTCTGGCTCACCACATGTTGAGACTCCTAACGTGCTTCATCTTTTCCATGTCTTCCTACAGTGACAAGGCAGACTGAGTGTGTCAACAGCTGACTGTGAGAGGGGGTACTCTAGAAGACAGACTAAGGGCCTGTAGATTAACCATGGCCCATCACATGTGAAGGGCAATGCTCGTCCTACAGTGCCTAGTATAACAGCAGCAGGACCATATCTTCCATGCCATGTGTCTCCAGCAACGCCCTACTCCTACTAGCCATGGGAGGGAAGGACCCAGTGGCGGACTTCCTCCACCCTTGTTTTGATGTTTATGAGGTCTCCATCACTCTGCATCCTCTGCTCTGCAGGCTGGTCCATCTCCTCCTTGCCTGGCAGGGTATTAAGATCTCCTTTCACATTGCCCCTCATTTAAAGAACTGTCATTGGGTTGGCAAGCCCATTGACTGACCCTCAAAGTCCCTGATTCTCAGGAGTTTGTAGAAAACAAATCCATGTAGTCAGCATGAGCTGTGCAATCATTTGTTGACCCACTGTATGTCTGTCTGCTCCTCAACACAGCCCCCCGCTCCTCTGTTAACCCTGGACTGAGCTACTCTGTGGCTGCAGACAGGCAGGTGGGGCAGGAGTGTCCTCCTGGTGCCAGAGTCACAGCTGCTCTCTTTCGGTGAATACTGGGTAATATAAAGCTTACATAATTTGTGACATGGAACTCAGGTTTGGATTCTCTGAGAGACGTCCTGGGCCCTTTTAAGAGGATCCACAAAAACCATGCTGCCAAGTAAATAGCAACTATGATGCTGCAGTAACATCAAATGGACATAGCACTGCAAGGAGACATCTTCTCCACTCTGGACTTTCCTCCTACATCCTCTCCTGAGGGAGAGTACCCCAGATCTTTCTCGGAGAAAATGAGGAGGGTCACTTTGAAAACAGCTCTGAGGAAGAGGGAACTGAGTGTTTGGGAAGCCAGAACTTGCCTCCAGCTTTCTGTGGGTTATTTTGTTTTGCTTGGATTAACCCAGCTTCAGAAATTCGAGCAGATTTGTTGTATGGTATGAATTTCCTGTATTGCCCAGGCCATACAATTTCTTTCAGCTAATTCTTAATTACACAACTGAACTCAATATCCTGGTGTATGACCCACTGTGTTTCTAGAGCAGCTAATGCCTGCTCTTCATGGGGCTTTAAGAAAGGACCATAGTAATAACTGCTGCTGGCATCATCAGTAATACACAGACAAAGGACAGAACATCCTGTGGCAGGTCAAGCAAACAGCCCTGGCTTGCTGACATGGGCACGCTCAACATGGTTTGCTTGATCTAACTCTGACTCTCAAAATACCATGCTCTCTTAGCCTCAGGCTTTAGATTTCTTCTCCTTGCAACCAACTGAGCCCTTGCCTTCAGCCTAACCTGGGTTAAGGTAATAAGGGCATAGGGTTAAATGAGGGATAAATGAGGGCATAGCAGAAATGTGGGCAGGGCTGTCTGCAAGGGTAGTGCTGTCCGTCCTTCCCAGGCTCTGTGTAAGGGACAGAGGCACCAAACACATCTCTTCACTGCACACCCCTATGTCTGCAGCTCAGGAAGTTTTAGAGACAGTCCTTACGTTCTTCTGCCCAAAATCCTTTAAGGATTTTGCCAAAATATCCTATTTCTTAACCATAAAATGAAAACAGAGTGTTGTTAGGGTAAATAAAATAAATGCTAGGAAATACTCAGGCGTCATTATGAGGCATGCAGAAAATGAAATGGCATCTGTTCTGGCACAATAAAGGGCTTCTTAAACACACAAGAAAACATACAGTAAAACATTACCTAACGCTACTGCAGATTAGCCCTATCTTACACATAGGCAACAATAGATTAAAAATTGCCCAAGGTGGTATATTTTGGTCTAGAAATCTGGGTTTGCTCCAATTTCCATTTATGCAATGATAAATCCAAATTAATGCGTACCAGGGAAAGGAAGCCTGGCAAACAAGAAAGTAGAAAAAAAAATAAGTGAAAAAATGCTTTATTCTCTCCAATATGTGTCGAACCTACTGCAGAAGCACAAGCTGCTGCATTGTCTTAGGATTGAGGATACCTGGTGTTTCGGCTTTCCTGGCTCTGAGCTGCAATCAATGCTTATCTCATCTGGGAAAAGCAGGATCATTCTGAGCTGTTAAAGAGCTACTGGAAGGAGAGGTGTTTTCTGAGCATGGGGACTGTGGCAGCCCCTAGTGTTCCATTGATAGCTCTCAGGAGGACTGGTGCCCATATGAAGAGTAGGAGCTTTCCCGTATGATACATGCCTTCCTTGGAGCAGTGCTTAAAGTAATTGGTTACGGTAGTTTCACTGTCTGAAGGTTTTGTTGCTTGGGCCTGCCTTTTTTTTTAAACAAGGAGATTCCAGTCCAAAACAAAAAAGCCCAAAGGTACAATTTCAATCTATTTTGGGTTCCTTCTTGTCTCCCCTGTCCTGGTTTTACCTTGCTGAAACTCTTCCTTCAGTGGACGCAGCACATGATTTTGGCTCAGAGAGTGGTTGGGAGCAGCCCCCTTTGTGGCTGCTGCTGATTCACCCTCCTGAATCATCTAGCCTGCCTGCTGGTGCTCTGCCTGCGGGAGCAATGCTGTGAGCACGGCCGCCTTCATTTCAGCCTCCTTGCACTGAGCGTTTCTGGGGCCGGCACACCCGGAGTGACACAGGCTGCTCGGGGGCCTGGGAAACTGCTGCAGTTCTCAGCAGCGTGGCTCCAGAAGGGCAGTCACATCCCTCTACCACCAACATCCTCCCACCAGCTTGCCTGTGAAGTAGCTGGGATGTTACCAAACACATCCAAGAAAGCCAGACAGTGAGGAGTCAAGCTTCCCACCCTGTGCTGCCTTTATGTTGCTTGAGGTCAATTATTATAAACTATCAATTTTTCAGGAATGCTATTAATTTAACTGCTGTGTAAACTGAGTTTCTGTTTCTCAGCAATTATAATGCACAAGATCTCAAGCAGTAGTAATGCCTGAGTTTTTGTCTCCTTTTTCTTTTTTTCCCCCCGTCTCTTTCTAGAGTTAACAATTTCCAGCTGTGTATTCTTTGGATGTGTTTCCACACCAGCTTTTTCCATAATATAGAGCCGGCCCATTTCCAAATCCCAGATGTGCTATTTATTTACTCTGAAGCATCTGGGCCCTGACATGGTCTTGTCACTGCAACGTGGCAAACTTGTGAAAAATCAGAATGGCAGCCAGTTAGCAAGCTGTACTACACTGGCAAGTGGTGAGAACAGTTCAAAGGAGAGCGGAAGAGGGGGGTTGGTGGAGTGGAAATGAAAAAGGAGAAAATTTCATGTTTGGCTACACTGTGCTTTCTAAGGTTACAAATGGCTAGTGGCATTCAAATTGGAAACTGGGGATTTTGCTCTTTTGTAAACAGACCCCCAAAGACACTGAAACTCAACAGAAACCACCTGGGGTAGCTGTGAGATTTAAACATCCTCTCCCCAGCTCCTGTGAAGAGCTTCAAGCTCAGGCATGATGCTTCAGGTCTTATGCAAGCTCATGCGTCCTCTTAAAGATGCTTGAAATGACCACAGACCCTAGAATAAACTGAGACAGGTATTTTAAATTTTCCTCTGAATTTCTCTGCTCAGGAAGGCGCCAGCTGAAGAATTTTCTACACCTGAGAGAAATATCCCCAATGCTATCCTTCTCTAACAACAAAACTCTGACTTTGTTTTAAAATTTGGACTGGGAGGGGAAAAGTAAGCCTGCTTTGAAACGGAAACTGCAAGACGGTAGTGCCATAGAAATACAGAAAGCTGAACTGCAGCACCTTGGTTAGGACTGAGGTTTTTGGTTTCCATTTAGCACTGCCTTCAAGCCAAGAATCTTAACTTGCTTTAGGGTTATTGAGCTTTCAGCCATTATGTGGCCCAGGAGATATTGTTGCTGAAGCAGGTGTCAGCATTTTTTTTTAAGAAACAAAGTCAGAGTTGCATGGAAAAGGCTGAAGAGTCCAAAGGCTGTTAAGGGCAGCAAGGGAGAACCACAAAGTGATGTGTTACCTAGTTTGAGTTTAATACAAATGTTTGATCACCCAGACACAGACAGATTTCTCTACCTCTGTAGCTTGGCTGTCCTGTATCTTGCCTATCGTTTACATTTTAGAGCTAGTAGGTTATATATGATCCCCCTTTAAAACTGAGGGAGGAGTCTGGCTGGAAAAGACGGAAAAAATATTTAAGGAGTCTTGCAGGGAAACAGAAGGGATGGATGCAGGAAAAAGGGTTGACAGCACTCTTTTCTCTAAGCTAACAATGTTCATTCCTGCATGTTAGAAGGAAGCAGTATGTGACCCCTGTCACATGGCAAGACAAAATACCTCCCAGATCTCTTCTGCTCTCCATGGTCCATCACACTCCTTCAAGAGCATGTGAGTGAAGGAAGAGTATCTATATGTCCTTCTTGCAACATAGAAATCAGTCTCCCTCAGGTCGTTCCCTTTCCTGTGACCGGTTTACCATTCATTTAGACAATAGGATATGAAGTAGAAAAAACTTCCCAGTAACTGAAGTAGTTCTGTCAAGAGCTGCTGGAAGGTAACTAAAACATAGTCATAGGAAATTTATTTAGAATTATATTCAGTGAGATTCTTATCTTCAGATCTACCTTTTACAAAATTTAAGGGTAGCAATTTTGGTACTAATACATTGGACAAAACTGCTGTTACTGAAAAGGTACATATGGAAGAGAAGAAAGAAGACAAAGAAAGAAAGACAAAGGCTTGGGCCACTACTGGTTGTACATGTCCAAACGCAACACTAAGACACAGAAAATTTTGTCTGATCCACCATGTCTAGGGGTTTGGAATTTTTTTTACTTTAAAAAAAATCATTCATCTGAATCAAAAACCTTTTAAAAAGTGCCTAACTCGTAAGGCAGAGAGGAGAAAATCCAGATACTTCTGCTAAGAAGAGCTGAAGGCTGGGCAGAGCAGTTCCCATTGCCTGGGTGCTTGCTTGGCATAAGGCAAGTGCAGTCCTCTCCCTCTCTATTGAGCTGGGAGCCAGTGTGCTGGGATTGTCTATTGGCAAGGTGCAAAGAGCGGAAACAGTAAAGGTAGTAGAGGTAACCATCCCTTTTAAAATTTTTCAAGAAAAAGGGCATTATCCTAGCCATGAGTAGCACAGGGCATGGAGGATTGTGTAGTTCTAGTCTCATGTTCAGTCTGATCTTTTCCAAGTTATAAATACAAAGTAGAAAGCTTGCAACCAGTGTAACTGGAGGACTCAAGCATAAGTTTCTGTCTTTTTGTCCCTTCCTATCAGAAGGTGCCATACTCAGGCAGCCAATGGCTCATACAGTGCTCCAGCACCAACTACAAGAGGCCCACGGGCCACCTCCTATAGATCTCTGCTGCCCCCACCATGCAAATGTGGGGTCACTAATCCAAGTTGTGCACCATGGTGCCACACCAGCCAGTGGCAGTGACTGCTGGTGCTCCCTCCAAACAAAACCTCTCAGAACTGCTCACGGAGCAGTGAGATTAAAGGTCCCTATCACCTCTGTTCACTACAACTGTAACTCTCTGAGTTCATAACATTACTGCAAAAATTAAACATGATCTTTCCCTGAATGCTTTAGGATGCTTTGCAGAACATCTAATCAAACTGCCTGCTCAATTCCCATGGGAAATGCAAGTATCACTTGTGGGATTGCTATGCGTGGCCTTTAACTGTGAAAAAACAACAGCCATTTGGGTGTCCTTTCACTCTGATGTATTGCTGCATACAGTCGTATAGCACGTCACATCATAAGTAGCGAAACACAATTATTGGTCTTTAAGTCTTGAGAATTGAGCAACGGTCAACAAAACTAATTTTGTTATTGCTATTGGAAGGGCAGTCCTGCAACAATGACCAGACAATCACCAAGAAGATTTCATTTAAAAGAAAAAAGATTCTCAAGAGACAAGAGCTGAGCTAAAGGTTTTGTAACCTAAACAATAAAGCACAACCACTGCTGTTCACAACCAAGAGGAGACATTATTGATGGCAGATTGGGTAAATACTTTATGCTCTGAGTGGCATCTATTTTGGACAGTCCACTGTCTTTCTGATACATTTGATACATCAAAAATTCTGAAATCTGCTTTCAAAACAAGGGATTTGATAGAAAAGCGAACTCCAGTATTTCTGGGGCAGTGTGTTCTCTGCAGGTATCCTATTCCACCTCTGGGTTTATAACTTTGCATGCTCTTTAGAAAATCACCCTGACCATTTCCATTCCCTTTTGGAAAGTGAAATGGTAGGCCATTACCAAACACCCAAATACACAGCAAATGTTAATCTGATTTAGAACTGCTCATAAATGCTCTGCAGATTAGTAGTCCTGCCATCATTCAAGGTCATCACTCTACTGCAGCCAAAAGAGTAATGTCTCATTACATTAAACCACGAGCATTTTGGCCCTGGGCCAGACGCAGCTCAGTGATGTAAAGCTGCAGGCATAAGCGATCATGAGATCCCAACAGCAGAAAATCTGCGTGCACATGGGTTGGGTTTGAGCTGTTACTGTGGTGGGTTGAAAGCGTCTGTAATTCCTGCTCTTCCAGGAATATATTCCTGAATGCCCTTTGCTCAGCAGGGAGCCTGTGTAATTGCTGTCCTTGTAGGATAACCCTTTCCAACGCCAGCAGTGAAAGGGGATGGCTTTAAAAGTTCCATCAGAGATCCTGCCAACCCTGGTTTCAAGGGAAAACCACTGCCTTTTCACAGACCCTCTAGAATGTCAGGACTGCCGTGTCTTTTAGGGAGAAATGTCCTCAGGGAGACGCCAAATGAGATGTGCGTTTCCAGCAAGGCAGGATGATCCAGCACACCAGAGACTGCTCACAGGGTCCCTTTCAGTTTGTTTGGTGTCTAAACAAAAACCTGTTTGAGGAAACCTGCCATTTCTTTTTGGGCAAGCAGAAGAGCAATGACTCTGCTGCAACAAAGTCTTAAATTTCCTTTTACTGCCGATCCTGCAAATACCTTATACTCAGAAGGACCCCTTCCCTCTCCTGAAAAAAAATGGGGTTTTGTGCTGTTGAATTTTTTCTTTTTTGTTATGCCTGTTGGCCTTATATCTACATCCTCTCTCCTCCTTACAGAAGCCATAGTCTTACAGGTCATGCAAATTTTCCATAGATCAGTGGCCTTGTTATTTAAAAAAAATGATTGGGCAATTTTCATTCTAAATTTTTAGAATACAGTAATATTAAACAAACTCATTAATTTTGATAAATTAGGATATTTTTCCTGAGCAAAAGTAGCTGCCACAATATACGTCATCTTTCCCTAAGTACTTTTCCTTTATTATTTTTTCCAGAGTCTGTAGATATTAGAACCCAGCCAGCTTGTTTTGACATATTATTGGGAGCCACATTTACCCTGGAGTAATTCAACTTAAGCAGAGGGAATTACTGGAGAACGAAACCGGTCCCAGCATGTCAGGCAGTTAAAACATTTCTGGTGTTGCTAGATTGGCATTTCTATATCCCAGTGAATCTGCATGGAAATGGCATTCCCAGGAGTGTGGCTGGCCTCAATGCCTTTGGGGTTCTTCCCCGCTGCTCTGAGCTCATTAGTAGAAAAGGGAATTGAGGAAAAGTTTGTCAATCCCTCGACAAGAAAAAAGCAGAGCAGTACGCCAGTCTAATTTACGTTAATAAAAGTCTTGGTCTTCACAACCACTGATTACAGCTTCAGCTGGAGTGGAAAGAGAATAAGAGGGTTCTAAGAATCTCTGCTGTAAATGAAGGGAAGTCACAAGATTAGGGTGTGTTCATGAAAGACACAGGGTGACTTAAGGCAAACAGAATTCATACTGAGGGTCTTTGGTTTTGTTACAACCACGACACTCGGGGAAAGAAGTCTTAGAGCTGAAACACTCACATATGTTTTGCATGAAAAGCACTAAAAATTTTGAATTCATGAGTTGTTAAAAACACTTCCAATATTTATTAGCTCTGGACATTGAGTGCTTAAAATCGATCCCATTTGGTGGTCTCAAGCCTAAATAATGATGTTACTATGCCAGCCCTGCCTCTGTTATGTGAGCTGGATATTTTTTCCTGAATAAGATATAAAGTAGAGGATTCACAAGCAAGAGAAAAGTGTTTTTAATATATTTGTAATTCAGGCAAAACAAATTCCTCTTTCACAGTTAAAGGAGCTTATATCATGTCTGTTGAAGATGGGAGTTTAATGTAAGTTGTAAGTTACATCTGACAATTTCTCAGAAGAAAAACCAAAGCTATTTGGAAAACTGACGTTCTCTCGGTGGAAATGTAAAGTGAAAAATGGCAAATAGCATCTCTTTTTTCTTCAGGAAATTAAGAATGAATTCAAATCAGGGAAAAAACATTTTGACTATAGGGGTTCCTTTTTTATTTCCTGAGCTGGAAGTGCTTAATGCTGTAAATGCTTAAAATGAAGCCATTGTTTTTGAAGATTTTCAAAGAAAATCTAAATGTTTTCACCCAAATTAGCGTCTTCCAGTGGGAAAAAATAATAGACAATTTTAATTAGGAAACTTTCTATGCAAGAAATTTCAGCCAGCTATAGGTGGAAGCCATAATAGCTTCAAAGAAGGGACATCTGGACAAATTTGTAAAAATGGAGAACTTGGGCTGGGCTTGCATGGAGCACTCTCCTCCATCTGTCCATATTCTTTAACTTTCATGTTCAGCAGCTCCAGTTTTGACCATGCCAATCAAAAGGCCCTCTCCTGGCCCTTGCCCAGTCATGCCTCAGGAGACAGCGCATGCCAAGCACCCCTGCCACAACACCCCTGCCATGGGCTGGAGCAGGTAGAGCTCCCTCACACAACGAGCAGTGCCCTGGCCCTTGGCCATGGGACTGCAACTCAGAAGGACAGGCACAGCCTAAGGATCCTAAGAACTGCAGGGAGAGAAGAGGTTATTAGACAAAATTGGATGTTGAAATTATGCAAAACCAATCTGCAGGCTTCCTAGATCGACACCATTTTAGTGAGCTGACTTTCATCAGAGTGCTTGAGGGCAAACCTCTAACACATTTTTTTCCTATAACAAGAGATTTTCCTGCTGATCCTCTGGAGCACGGACACAAAAATATGAGCCAGGCTGTGCACTGACCTTGCTGGATGTGGGGTGTCGGGCTGGTTTATGGTGGTATGTGTTCTGCCTGGGCACTCTGGAGTGCTTTCTAGGACCTCTGTCCAGTGCAGATGAGGTTAGGAACACACGATATATGGTGGAGCCTGAGGACATGGATGGCTGACCTGTCCACATAGTAATGACAGCAAAAGCAAAAGCTGAGCCGTAAGCCTTGGGTATTATCAAACTCCAAACAGAGCATAAATGTATGCAGCAGCTGTGTCCCTTATTTAGGTGGGATTTTGCCTTATTGTAGCGCAGGAGTCATTAAAGCAGCTGCTGACCTGTGGAAAGAGCTGGGACAAGGATGGGAGAGGAATATGCAGCTGCTGAGGAGACATGGGGTGGTCCATGTGGCTGAGGAGACACACAAAGTCAGTCCTATGTGCTATTGCAAAGCCATTTTGCTCCTGCTGCTGAGGAAGGGGTTAGGGCAATGGGCACGGCATGAGGACGGGGTCCCTCCTAGGGCCATCCCTCTCCCTCTTTCATTCCTCCCCTTTGGCCGACCCCACTACCCACCTGAGCAGGTAAAACCCAGGTCCATCTCAGATCCTGACTCAAACTCCTGAGCAACCACCAACCATTCTGGGGTGGGTCAGTGGCCCACGGTCAAGGGATGTTTGTGTATCACTAGTAGCCCTGCAGATTGCCGAGGCAGTTTGCCCAGCTGCCGTATGAGGAGCAACACACCGCTTTCCTGCTCTGATGGACAGTGCTCTGCCATAGCAGCAGGTTGTTTCTGGTGGTGTTGTGAACCTTAGCCTGAAACATGAGCAGGCTATTTGTGGGCATGAACTCCAGAACAAAAAACCAGAAGCTGGTTCAATAGTATAGCAATATCAAGGCACATTTGTACCTCCAAAGATAAGAAAGGAATTTTTAAGCCATGTTCTGTCTAAGGAGAAGTATCAGCATATGGCTGCTCTATGTCGTATTACATTTTCTGCATTAAACTATAAGTGTGCACAGGAAATAGGCCTTTTTGTGAAAAGAGATAATAATGTTTGGTAGTTTAGAAAGTCAAATATGATTTTGGATTAAACCTCAAGCAGGTTTCAGGGAAGCTCTGCCAAAAGCATAGCTGCTAACTGTCATGGGAAGAGTGGAAGCTTCAGACAAGCATTGCCTTAGCCTATTTGTGGCAACAATTTAAATTTAAGGTATCACTCTGGCCTGCAAGTTCTAATAATGGCAAATCAGATCTATTTATAAAAATGAATTGTTTATTAGATAGCCAAGAGATAACATGAAAGATCTTAATCAGAATTACTTAAGTATAAAAATAAAGAACAATTAGTAGATCACAGCATAACATAAAACAGTGCACTATATCAAAGTACCTATATGAAAGCTACCAAAACAAATAGTTCTGATTAAGAGTTGAATGTAACTCATCCTCAAAACGATGATAATGTATACATTGATTCCTTCACTTAACCCCTAGGGAGTAAGTGTGAAGCAGCATCATTACTCATGGGAAAAATTCCACACATTTCCTGGGTAATGCATAGAAGATTTTGGCTTTGTGAAAGTTTGGTGTAGCTTTTATAGTTGTAAAGTGAGTGGATGTCCGTCATAAATTCAGCTTATCTTGCCAGATCTCACTTAAACAGCAAGATGTTTACTGGCATTTGGACTGGTGTTTAACCCCAATGCACCAAAGTAACTCGCTACAAGACAGCTTGTCCTGTTTGAGTTATCTGACCAGTCAACAAACAATAGATAAGCTCTTGGGGGTGAGAAAGGGGGCTGAGGTGTCCTGCTACAAAACAGATGAGTTGCTGGACACAAGCATGTCAGGTGAATCCAGGAGATGTGTGGAGTTTTCTGCCAAAAGTGTCTCTTACAGGCATTACCTCCCAAAGCACACCCTTGGGAAGAGACAGATAGAGTGCACTGCATCCCATGTGGAGAAAGATAAGCAAGGTGATAAGGAATTGGAGCACATGCCTTGATTTTGTTTGTACTCCTTTCTCCCTATAAGAAGTTTTGAATTATTACAACTACACTAATCAGATCAATGTTGAACAGCTCCACAGTTAAGGCATTACTTAATAAATGAACAAATGAATAGATTTAGGATACTGTAACAGTTAAATGGCCACTCAGTTTAAAAAAAAGGGATTTAACCCACTATTGGCAGCAGCTCAAACAATTCAGGACTGATGTTCAGTTCTACCTGCAAATGCAGGAAGCAGAAGCACACATAAGAAGTATAAATGCATGTACATTGTGCTGAAGATTGTCTGCGATGCCTGGCATAGTGGGAAGAATATTGTTTATTTTCATAGAATCACAGAATGTGCTGAGTTGTAAGGGACCCACAAGAATCATCAAGTCCAGCTCCTGGCCTTGCACAGGACTATTCCCAAGAGTCACATTGTGTGCCTCTAAGCATTGTCCAAACGCTTCTTGAACTCTGTCAGGTTCGGTGCTGTGACCATGTCCCTGTTCAGTGCTTCAACCAGCCTTTGGGTGAAGAACTTTTTCCAACCTAAACCTCTCCTGACTTCAGGTCATTCCCTTGGGTCCTGTCACTGGGCACCACAGAGAAGGGATCAGTCTGCCCCTCCTCTTTCCGTCACAAGGAAGTTGCTGACTGCAATGAGGTCTCCCCTCAATGTCCTCTTCTCCAGGCTGAACACACCAAGTGACCTCAGCCACTCCTCACTCAGCTTCCCCTCAGGGCCCTTCACCATCCTCATGGCCTTCCACTGGGCGCTCTCCAAGAGCTTTATGTCTCTCTCATATTGTGGTGCCCAAAACTGCACATAACATTCAAAGTGAGGCTGCCCCAGTGCAGAACAGAGTGGGACAATGCCCTCCCTTGCCTGGCTGGCAATGCTCTAGCCTCCATCACTCACAAAAAACTTCCTCTTCAGCCGCTACGAGGTTCTTGCTTAGATTTCATTAACTTAATCTTGCTTAGATTAATGTAGAGAGTAACAAGAAAGAGCTGACTGGCTAAGAAAAATAATCAATCCTTCATTCAGGAGAAGCAGAAGAAGAGAGCAAGCTGTGGGTAGGGGGAAGTTTGGGATTTGTTAGATGTAATCATATTTGCTAAAACAAAAGAAAAACACCATCGTCTTTTCAGAAGAGTGGTCTACTAAGCATATATCACATAGCAATTGGACACTGATTTCTCCCCACATCTTGAAACTCATCACCACCCTCCCCCTCGCTTTTCAGCTATATCAACAGTTTTGCCTGTTGCTAGGCGGAATTCATGCATTGCTGCTGAACCATGAACTTATATCAAGAATTGATTTGCCCTCCAATCTGAGTGCTGTAAATTATCTAATAACCCTCCTTTCCCCTTTCTCAAATTAAATAGCAGGGAAAGTGTCTTTCTGTTTAAATTTTCGTATTGTTGTATATTGACTTAACACAGATAAGGCTCTCAGGTAAGTTTGGGGAAATCAGCTGAGCGAAGATGTGCAAATTGTTTTTCTGGGAGAAGATAAGTGATGAAAGATTGAAGCTGTAAAGCAGCTGTACTGCTGATTATTGCCTGGATCACTGCAGAATAAAAATCTAACCAAGTAGCCCAGGGCAGCATGTCAGACAGTATCTAACCACCCAGAAGACATCAGCTGTTTAAGACCCAATGAGTAGGGTGAAGTTTGCCATGCAGCTATTAGCAGTCCCACCAGCCCAAGTGACACTGAAGGAAAAATCCAGTGCTGTGAGCATGGTGTGAGGCTGTCACATCTGATGTAGGAGGCAAGCATCTGTTTGTACCACTGCTAGATAACAGAGCCAGGCTGCCAGACCTTCAGCTAGTCCTTGCAGGCAGCTCTGGAGAGGCAGGCAGGAGTGCAGTGGGCTGCATATAACAGTCCATCCATGCTGCTATTTAGGACTGACACAGCACTGTAGACTGGTCAGACACAACAAGGGAGTGCCCTCTACTGTGTGGCAACTCCAGCATATCTCAAAGGCATAATTTCCCTGGGATGTTCCTGGTGCAGGAGGAGAGGACCTCTCTGTGGGCTTCACCTCACCTCACAAGGTCCACTCTGCTTGTGGGCAGGGAAAAGGAAGGAGAGTGCAGAGCAGGCTTCATACCAACCTGGGGAAGTGCAGCCTTGCTCCTGGGGTCTGACACTGTCTCCCTGAGTACTCTCTGGCTTGTTACGGGTAGAGGTGGGCCCCACCATTTCAGATAGCAATTGGAAGACACTAACGGGTCTCACCAGGGTTTCGGCTTGGCTGACAAACTTCAGAGCGAATAGCTGTCAAAGGACACCAGGGGACTGCAAACTGGGGGCTATTTAGTCACCGTGAATACGTTTGTCCAAGCCCTGTCTATATTGCAGTTCCTACTTCAATCTTAGCATTATGTGGCAGACTCAGAAAGCTACCTCTCTAGACCAGCTCAGAGACGGAGTCGAATTTACAACCAAAGGAGTCCTGGCTCCCTGTCAGCTTTGCTCGTGACATTAGATAAAGCTGTTTCTCATAAGCAAAACAGACAAAAATCATGTCTATTCAGCTCCTTTCTAGTCTCAGAACCCTCAGATTCATCTCTTAATCAAAAGAAACATCACTTTTCTGAAACCTTGTTACAGCCTTCTGTACAGGTTGCTGTGGTGTTCATGTCCCTTGTGGGGAGCACATTATTCCTCCTCCTGCTCAGCCACTGCATCCAGCTGCTTTTCAACCTGGACAGAACTCACCAATTCCTTTTAATGGATGCCAAAAACAACTCCTTGAGCTGGGAAGGGTAACAGAAGATTTTCGTTTCCCGGCACATGCAACTAGCCTTTAATCACTGATCTGGGGCATGAATACTGTTCCTGGAAACACCACGTAGGTTTTGCAGCAAAGGGATGGAACTGGGCAGAAGGATTATTCCAGCGTGGATACCACTTCTTTGCAGGGGACCCCTTGAGTACCTGTTGCCACTGAACATCACTCAGCTCTCTAGCTGTGTCCTTTCAAACAGTTCCCTCTGTCTCAGATAAATGTCAGTAAACACATGACAATGCCCAAAATAAAGTAAGATCATTAAAAAAAGGCTTTTCTTTGCTGTGAATGATACACATTGGTTTTCATTATTTAGAGAAATATATTACCATTTATCTATATTGCTGCCAGCCTTCTGTCATCACACAAATTAAGCAAAAATAAATAGGTAGCTAACTCAAGAGAAAGATCAAGGTTTTATTTATGCAGCATTCTACATAGAAATAATGTAGATTATAATAATACAGAATAAAAATAATACAGAATTTGTTAATACACATCAGGAAAATTAACAAAAGATTAGGTCTTTGGTAAGTATCAACATTGGGTAAGCCTGGATGTATTAGGCTATATTTCTGACACATAATCCTACTAAATTAAATTGATTTACATCACTAGATAAATCCAAACTCCATAAAGTCACTATTTTTAACTTCTGTAATAAATTTTATTCCCTTTTAGAATTTGGTTAGTTCTCTACATTTTATTATGGATATTTGCTTTGCTGCAAATAGCATTTGGTGGCAAGGCTTATTACTAGGATTCTGTTTGCAAATGAATTCTGTTTGCAAATAAATTCCAGTATTACTGAAGCCCTGGGGGAAGTAAGGTATTTGGAACATTTGAGAAATAGAATATTTGGATCATTGAGAGAGTAGGACTTCTATCAACTCTTTCTTTCAGTTAAGTGTATGATGCTGAGGCATAGGGCTGCTCTTTGTGTAATCAAAAGACAGAGCACTAAGTTTACTTTATACATATAAAAGCCACAGTATACTTGCTTGGTCATTCATCATCCATGTACCATTGGACCATTTATGGTGACCAGTCTGCTCACTTTAAATTAGAAATGGGTTCATCCTGGAAATCATTTTGCTAGAAATCCCAGTTTGAATTTTGGAATGAATAGAAGCCCCATAATTTCCAGAGCTCATGTTTATCAGTCAAGATGTTATTGTAGCAAGTCGTCTAAGATTAATGGCAGCAGACTGAGAAGTTACAAGAGTATCTCTTCATGTGCTTCACAAATTTGTTATGAACACCTCTCTTTTCACCCATACCCGAAAGCCAAGCGTCACTCAAGCGCTTCATAGTGAAGAGAAGTGCAAGTGATAAAGCACAAAGTTGTTTTCCTTGGCTAGTGGCATTTCAGTTGACAAAAGATGTACGGAACTAACACAGACACGTGTTAGCTGTCCTAGCCAGATGTTAGGAAGATTTGCAAGAAGCTTAAGCCTGAAGTAAAGATGTCAGAGATGCTTAGATCATGTTTGGTGTCAGGCCCTGCTTCATTCTAAAGGGTTCACATAACGCATTTCATACAGACAGAAACTCAAAAGATTTTGCCACCTGCCCAGTAATCTCAGCTGCAACGATGTATATTTAACATCACCAGAAAGTCTGTATTTACTTCAAGAGAGACCCCAAAGGTAATCTGAACTTTTAAACTAAATTATTTTGCCGAGTGTTTCAGGTTAGACAATCATTCACACATTAGTTTGACAGAAATCTTCACCAAGTAGAGGTGATCAATTTTAGTGCAGAAACAAGGTGTGGAATTTTAAATCACATCAGATTATCTTTCAGGAGTTAGAGACACTGACTCCCAGGCAATGAGTCAAATGTGTTCTTTTGCTATTCCCAGCTGAATAAAATAAAGCAGCGATATTTTAGAAACCAAAGCTACGCTTTAACTGTATTTTGTATTTCTGGCACTGTCGGATACCAGGACACGACAGGCTTTCCTTGGACAGCCTTTCAGCCTTCATGAAATACTTTACAAAAGTATTTAGAGTCAACAAATCTACTATAATATAGGATGTTTCCCTTAAAAAGTAAAACAGTGCTTCATCTACAGACTTTGACTTCAATTTAATAGTTCCTTTAAAAGATATTTTTCATTTAAATAACAGATTAGGACTTGGTACAAATCTTAAGTGATTTAATAACACTGCTGATCTACCTCCTCATTAAGATATATTTTGTTTACTTTAGTTCATTTGAATTAAGTACTCTCTTAAAAACACAAGGAAAGACATTTTCAAATGTAGTATCTATTTAAAAAAAAAACTTTAACATCTATTACTGTGTAGATACAAGTCAAGATGTTTATGGTGGAGTGGCTCCTGTGAATTTCTCCTGGTTTTCCACCCTCAAGACTCAAGTCTAGAGTGAATTTCTTTCTTCTTGTCTGTGAAATATGACACTCTTCAGTCACTGTGCTCCTGGTACTACTTGAATTACTTCAGACTCTCCAATGCAATTAGCCCACGGGAGTCAAAATGAAAAAGAAGATGAGCAAAAGGAGTTTTACCTCCCCTGCCTTCTTGGAAGCAAACCCAGGATTAAATGAGCTACAAATTTAAATTAATTTTAAAATGAAATTTAATTAATTACCTGTTCTTGTAAAATGTTGTTTGCTTAGAGCAGACACTTAGACATTGGTCTTGAGTCACCCTTCTCCCTAAAAACAACAGAGAATTTTTTTCCCAGTCAAACAAGACTCATGGAAAAGAGAGTGCTTATTCAAGTTTTTATTCCAGCATGATTTCTCATGCTGTAAAATTTAATTCTGTGCCGAAATTCACTACCCGTAAATTCTTCATTCAAGATGGAGATCTTGATACTAAAGTGTGCTGAGTTGACTTTTGCAAGCATTTCTAAAATAAACTCTGAACAGTGAGCTGAAGCTTTCTAGAGATCAGGTGATTTTCTTCTCCACCACCACTGACTTTAACAAGATGTAGAACTTGGCCAAGACAGTGCACATGTACTGCAAGCTCTGCTGTTTCCATTAACCACAACCCAACATCTTTGCAGAAAGGGCTGTGCTCTGATTTGTTTGGCTTTCTGACTCTGGGCCCACTGAAGAATCGGATGTCAGAGCTTAAAACCTGTCTTGGTTTCAGAGCTTAAAAACTGATAATCCATAACTCAGGATCTGAAAACATACTTGATGTGGGGTGCTGTGGGGTGGCTGAAATCGCCCCTTAACCCAAAAGCATCCCCTGCAAGGGATGCCCTGGGGGTGCAGCTCGGCACCTCGCAGGCCGACTTCCAGCACCCGTGCCGATGGATGGCACCGAGACACAGCCCCGCACCCAGGCCAGATAGCTCAGGTGTTACCAGGGGCAAAGAGTTCGGAGGGCTCTGTGCAGGGGTTCCGAAAGGTTTATTCCGAAGGGGTCAGAGGCGAAGAGAGCGAGCAGGCCTCGTGTACAAGCTTATAAGGGGTAACAGAAAGGGGGCTGGCAGAGCACCAGCAACCAATTACCTGGGGGCAAGGGGCAGGGGGAAGGCAGAGGGATACAACAACCAATGGGGAGAGGGAAGGGGCAGAGTGGGGGACCAGGTACCAGACAGGTACTGCCTGATGGGAGAAGAAGTCTTTCCCTGTAACCCGAGTCGGGGAAGCTATTTACATTTTGGAGCTGACCCACCAACGCAGGGCATCTCCCGTACCAGGGGTTTCTGGCTTCTTGGCCTCTACCGTTGGCAGCTCAACCGCCCCAACACACACTTATTAGCAGAAAAGAGGGGTCTGTAAAGATGACAGATGAATGACGAAAGGAATTCTGTCTACATGGGTCAGATCCTTTTATAATTTCTCAAACTGCAACGTTCTCACCTCTGGGGCAGTGAGGGCTCTGCTTTCTGGCCCCCTCAGAGTAAGACTGTCATACTTAAGACTGGTAGAGAGCATTAAAAAGATGACTTCCTGCAGAAGCCTGTTACACCAACACGCAGCTAAGCAGGCACAATGCGTGCTGACACACATCTGTCTGCTGCCCTACACCGTGCCCCAGATGAGCAAACTCTTTCCAGCTTGTCATATTGCAATAACAGTAGTTGAAGTTCTGGCATACAGAGACACATTTTTCACTTTAGCAATAACATTGTGTACTCATGGAGACTACTTTAAAGGTAGGACCAAAACAGAAGAAAAAGAAATCACAAATATTGGACAGCATGGAGTGAACTTTCCCTCTGAGGCTGAAAGGGGTAGCTACAAAGCAGCCCTTGGTGGTGTTCTTCGGTAGATCATTTGATAAACCCTTCCACTTCTATTATAATGCTCAAGAGCTTGAATGCAAAGTGGTTCTAGGCTTTCTTAGTGGTTATACAGTTGTGCTAACTAGGAAATAATTTTGCACAATGACATGCCAAAATTTACCTTAATTTCATCATCACAAGCCCACACTGCAAAATGGATTTTGGCAGAGGAGATGTCTTGGGGATCCCAGAATATCCCCTTCAGAATGGGTTCACCACAGGAACCTACACTCTGTGTTCAGTAGGGCCAGTTCCCACAGTGGGGCCAGGGGTATGGGACAGGGCAGGATTGCACAGGGCTGGGGCACCCAAACCTCCCTGTGCAGGCAGAGGGTCCCACAGACCCAGATGAGGGGCATGTGTGAACCCCACAGCGTGTGTGGGGGGGGCGGGGGTGTGCATGTTTGCATCAGCTACAGAAGGTAATTCAGAAATTTGTAGCTGCGTGGTACCAGTTGTTGCTGGACTGTGGTTACCTGTTGTGGCTTTTATTGATCCTGAATGTATTGTTCAAGATTGCTAGTTCATTACACATCATCAAACAATCAATACACCACTCCAACCCTGATTTGGCTTAAACTGTGTGAATTGACTGGGATTTGCTACTGTGTTCAGTTAGCGAGAGCAATAACAAGCCGAATTCTGTCAAATCCTCATCACTTTGTTGGGATAACCTGGCTGGTGAATACTGAGAGGTTTCTGGTGCATCCATGGGACCATGTGAGAGAGCACCACCTGTTCCCTACAGCCTCAATCCTCCCTGCACGTGCCGTTGCAGCAGCACAATCCTGAGGGCAGCACTGCAGGGCCTCACTGCATAAACACAGCAGATACTCTGCACAGCCAGAGTGTGGGCACTTCAGTCCGGGAGCAGTTGGACGATTGCTGTGACAGCAATTCTCCCAAACACTCTTCTGCCAAAGTCACCTGTGACAACATCTTGCCCACCTTCCTTAGTCTTCCTTGATTTTTTCATTTTGTTCATTTGTCCATTCTCTCCTGTCCAGTGGAGCAGGGCAGAGTGCCTGTCATGTGCCACAGCAGAGCTGTGGCTGTGCCAGCCGCACTCTGTGTGCCCCAGCAGCACTCCCTGTGCCCCAGCAGCGCCCTGTGTGCCCCAGCAGCACTCTGTGTGCCCCAGCAGCACTCTGTGCCCCAGCAGCACTCTGTGTGCCCCAGCAGCACTCCCTGTGCCCCAGCAGCACTCCCTGTGCACCACCAGCACTCTGTGTGCCCCAGCAGCACTCTGTGTGCCCCAGCAGCACTCTGTGTGCCCCAGCAGCACTCTGTGTACCCCAGCAGCACTCTGTGTGCCCCAGCAGCACTCTGTGTGCCCCAGCACTCTGTGTGCCCCAGCAGCACTCCCTGTGCCCCAGCAGCACCCTGTGTGCCCCAGCGGCAGTGCTGCTCGTGGTTCATTTGCGACAGGGACTGTGGATATCGTCCCTACTGAGTGGTGCCTGCAGGGGGGATGCAGAGGAGTTCTCACTGCAGCATCAGCATCTCGAACTGATGATAAGTTACCTGCAGCTGTTCTGCCCAGAAAAGGGGATCTTTTTATCCTATGTGCATTTATGCTTGGCAGTAACCATCTTACAGAGAAACGCGAAACGGTTTCACTTTGATGGCTGATTTTAAGTTTTCCCACTTTACCCCATGAAAATACAGTTGGCAGCATATGTTCTCAGAGACCACATTAGCACTGAATTCATTCAGATCTCTCCACATGGGCAGGAAAAGGACTGGAGCTATTCTTACACTATTCATGACAAGCTTTGGCAACTCACTTGGTGTCAGCATTCACAGCTTCTGCTCCATAGTACCTCCATGGTCCCACATGTCCACTGTGTTCAGGCTCAGCATTTCCAACAGTAATAAAAGCATTTCAGGCTTCCAGTGCCATTATGCAAAGGCAGGAAGAAAAGCACCAAGGCAGCCTAGGCTCCAAAAGACAAAGAAGGCATCTCCTCCATCTTTATCTTTTGCTGGTGATCCTGCACCTGCTTTTCCAGAACACAGCTCATCCTTTTGGCAGGATAGGACATGCTACAACTCTTTCTTCACTTTTTAAGCTTTCTTTTGAGCCATTAGGCAGTTGCCCTTGAACTTCTCTCGGGAAGGATCCTGCAAGGAAAAACTTGGGACAGAGGAAGGAATGGCAACAGAGACATGGCAGCCGTAATTAAGGGTGTGTGAACGCCCATTTCAAAACTCTTCATAGTTCTCCGTTTTCCAACTCGTTATCCCAGATCATCCTCCATTCACCCCCATCATGTATAATTTATAGTTGTTACTCTTTCTGCTGACACGTGTATGACAACAGAAAGCTTGTCAGCTAAGGAGGCATAATTCTACATCAACCCACCACCAGATGAATATGGAAGTTATTAAAAAAAAATTATTTATTTAGGAATGTCTTCCCTTGGCTTTCTGATACCAGTTGTATTCCTTTGAGAATAAAGTGCAGGTTGACTTTTGCAGAAAGGGCATGTTTGTAGGCTTTCAGGAGGCTTTGGTTTCAGGTGAGTTGTCCCTCTCTAGGAAAAAAGGCGTTTCCTTCTCTCCTTCCCGCCTTCCCCCTGTTGGCTCTGCTGCTGTGTCCATCTTCAGAGGAGCTTTGTGAAGGCAATCTTCTCACTTCCCCTTTAATATCTCCCCGTCTTGAGTGATGGAGAAATATCCACACAAAATTGTATGGTTAACATTTTCAAAAGCCACAAAGTAGCTGTAAAGGGCAGGTTCCCAGCATGGTATAGGACTCCAGCATAATTTTTTAGATGATTTTGAAAACGTTTCCTTTTGTATCACGGAGTTTTTCTCCAAAGCATGTGGTTGAACTGAACTTCAATGGCTTTGTCTGGATCCCTGTTCACAAGTTTTCCTTGTACCACACTCGAGATGAAATAAAAGTGCTGAAGCTCCTTTAAAGTTGCAAAATGTGCTGTCTGAGATTGTTGCCCTGTTAAGTGTGGAAGAAAGAAAAATGGAAAATACAATTTTCCCTAAATCCCTGCAGTCCTTTTTTTGAGCATGTGACTCTAATCCTCCTTACTCATAAGAAGTTTATTATTTGCCTAATGTTCCTCTTATGCCCCTGAAAATAGCAGAATTAAGAGAAACAGGATGATTAGTTGTTGCTTATGGAAATAATAAAGTACACTGACAGCTCGTTCCCATCAGCACAGTGCTCAGGGCAGCTGCACAGGGAGCCCTGGGACAGGGATGCTGTAAAGCCACAATGCTGGGAGCCCATGTGCAGCCTCACACCAAAGCTTGCAGGGCAGTGATAAGGGACAACTGCTGGAGACCTGGGCTCCAAATCAGACCTAATTCACATTCAACCTTCCTTGTTGTGGCCAGAGGACTGCCAGGAGGTCACCATTGTTTAATTTTGAGGAGAACCAAGGACACAAGGCCAGTGGTGCCCAAACAGAGGGCTCTAGGACTGTTGTCTGTGAAGATCATTTTATTTCACTCACTGCTGACTCTCCTTCAGTTTGTTCAGTGGGTGTCTTAGGTCTTCATTGCAACGAAGCCAGTGGTCTGTGAAGGCAGCTGAAAACACATATTGCTTTCTTCTCTATGGCCACCAATCCACCAGCAAATGGAATCCAATTTTATGTTTAGTGAATGTACCAGGGGGAAAAGCAAGAGCTAATAGCCTTTCATTCCTAACTTCTGTAATGCTGTTCTCTTTCTCCATATCCACTTGGAGAGAAAATTCAATTAAAACATCCTTTCCAATTTAGAAAATGATTAACATGTTAATGATGTCGCAGTTTTACAGAAGGGCTACAAGGAGAGAGAAAACAGCTTAGCAAGTCCATCCATACTGTGGTGATGAAGAGCGCGCACTGGGCTGCTTTGAAAAATCCCAGCCCTACACCAGGCCTGCCTCTAGCAGAACAGTCTCTTCCACCACCAAAAGGAAACCCAAGCAGTGATGGGATGGCAGGGAGGTCAGGAGGCCAGATGCAGATGAGGACAGACAAACATGGGGTAATTCTCATCAGCAGAGGGATAAGAAGAGCAAGCACAGTTATGCTAAGCCCACAGCAGTTCAGGGAACATCTTTCCTTCACACTGAGAAGGACGAAGATTTAATACTCTGAATCCAGAGTCTCTGCACTTGTTTGAAATCCATGTTAGGGCTGGGCTGCAATTTCTGGAAGTATTTTTGTGACACTTTACAGGCACAGCAGGACTCCAGCCCATTGCTGTGGGTGATAGTCCAGCGTGGACAGAGTGGGAGACTCTTGCTTCAGAGTACACCAACTGCATAAAAACAAGTAGGAAAAAAAGCACAATCTCAAAGTCAGGTTACTTCCCAGCTCCACAAAGTACTCTGGGAGTGCCTGGTGGCTCCTTCAAGGTGGCACCCTGTGAACCTGTGGTGTAAACAGGTGACAGCTTTCCTCTCCTCATGCACGATGGCTTTGCTCCTGCCACCCATGGCAGCAAAGGGCCAGCGGTGACCTTGGGCACACCTCCATGAGCTGCTATCCTGGTTGTCCCTCCAAAACATTAGGGGTTTATTACATGCTCAAAGTCCACAATGGCTAAGTAAATCATCAACTCTCTCCTGATTTGGAAGAGAAAGGTTTTCTTTCTTTCTTTCTTTCTTTCTTTCTTTCTTTTCTTTCTTTCTTTCCTTCTTTCTTTCTTTCCTTCTTTCTTTCTTTCCTTCTTTCTTTC
>VZRR01005628.1:142257-382268 GCA_013398015.1 Oreocharis arfaki | reverse complement strand
CCTTCCTTCCTTCCTTCCTTCCTTCCTTCCTTTTTCTTAGCAAGTCCTTGTTAAGTTTCCCCTTGAACACCAGTAGAGGCAGCTGTCTTTCAAAGGGTGAGCTGTCTTTTCAAAACCCTCCCCCTCACTAAATGCCCTTATTTGCACAGGAAAACATTACGGATTTAGGAATGATGGAAGCTGAGTGTTTCCTTTTTTTTTTCTGAAAGGAAATACAGTGTTGCCAAACCTCAAAACTAGTGTGCCATTTATGCCATATACAAGGAAATTTAGGAGACTAAAGCTGGCAACAACAGCTGCTGATGATCTTCTCGTACTTCGGAAGTCAGAGAAAATTGAGTGAGGATCTGCCTGTTATGTTTAGGTTGAAGTGCAAGAAAAAGAAAAGAAAGAAGGAAAGAAAAAGGAAAGGAAGAGAGAAAAGAAAGAAGAAAAGAAAGAAAATTAAAAGAGAAGTTCCCGTAAAAAAAGACAATATGAAAAGTAAAGGCATTAGGATTCCTGCAGTGGCTAAGGATTGAGGATGTGCCTGCATGATGTTGCTGATGATCATGGCAGCAGGACACATATTCTTGAGCATTGTTTTTGCCGGAGCTGTGGGCAGAAACTCTGAGGGTGTTGGCTGAAGTCACTGCCTGGGCTTTCACTGTGTCTGGTCTCCCCCTGGATTTATACGAGTGCATATCTGTACAAGCCTTGGCACTTCACCCACAGGCTACTAGTGAAAATAGTATTCAGTTTGGGGAGTATCACATGTAAATTAAATGGATAATTTTCTTTTGCTTAGGACTTTCTATGAAAGTGACCCACATATTTCTGATTGCACAGTTTGCATAAATTAATGGCAGCTGACAGATTAGCCTAAAGGCCAGATTCAGCAAACTAAGTGAGATTGTAATGCTCAACCATAACTGCTCTGTTAGGAGATGCTATAATCCAGCAGCTTTAAAAAAACCCCAAGCTCTCCCCCTTCTCCCCAGTCCCCCTCCCAATTTGTAAGCTTTGTAAAATTGTCTAATTAGAGTATATTTTACAAGGACTTTTGGCAGCAGCAGGGACTTGCTAGCTCGATTAATGTGACAGAGCATGACAATGGCTTCTCTCTGAAGTCTCCTGGACCCCACAGCTAGATCAGGACTGCACAGTTTATCTTAGGCAGATGCAGCTTCAGCACCAGCAAAACAGTTCAAAGAAGTGGGAGGTGACTCCGAAGCCACGGCTGTCTGAGAGTATTAATGGTAGCGCTTGGCTGCTCCAGCTTGCAAGCCTTCCTTCTGTGTCTCCAAAAGCTCTGCTTGGCCTGGTTAAGTTTTTCCTTAAAGGCCTGACAAGTTTCAAATAAAGCTTTTTCTTTTGGTTGGACAAATTACTCAGGAAACAAAGATGACTTTTTCAACCTACCCGCTGGCTGGGATGTTGCTGAGGCTGCCTCCCCTCGTGCTGGGAGTACACACAGAGATACAGCCCTTCCCCATCCAGTGCTGGTCCACAGATTTGTTTGTTTTAGAGACAAAATGCATTTTGAGCACAAGAGGCTCAAAACTTGGAGATGCTTGGAGAATTTGGGGCAAGAGGCCAGTATTTGGACTACTGCCTCGTAGAGAGCAAAGCACTCGGCTGTTGGGAAGATAGACAGCCCTGGCATTTCAAGCCTTCCCTGGCTGTCCACGATAACATCTCTGTCCTTCAGAAACCTTCTGTGACTGGGGGATTTCTCCTCAAAAAGGCAGACACAGGAAGGAACAGCTGAAGGGGTCAATTTAACATCATTTGAAGGTGGAAAAGAGAGGTGGGCCTCCTCCCCACCAGCAGAACACCCTCTTTCCCCTTTCTGTACTGATGGTGCTTTTTAGTTGTGTAGTCCTTTGGCTGACAATATTTATGAACAAGAAATGGCAATGCATGCCTGCCCCTGGACTTAATCTGAGCCACACATCTGCAGAGTGTGGACTAAAGTAGGAAAATAACTTCTGAACGTGTTGGGAAGTCCCCTGTACCCTTCCTTCAAGCTGGAATAGCTACACTGCGGGATTTTGAAGATGCCCTAGTTACCCCAGAGAAGCAGCAGCAGCCTGGCCACATTCTCCAGGTGCTTGCTGAAACACCCAGGAAGCACCTGCCCTTTCCTGGTGTGCTCTGAGGGGCTGCTCTGACTCAGGGACCAGGTCCCTCTGGTGCTGTTCAGATGAGCTGTGGTACATAGATGGAAGAACTGCGGGGCCAAGGCTCAGGGGTGGCCTACCCATGGAGCAGTCAAACAACAAGCAGAGCTGCATTTAAAGAGAGAGGTTGTTTCTTCTGGCTCAAATTGCAAGTGGAAATGTAGATGCTAGGTTGCTTGGGAAGATGCTCATTCTTCAAATGCCAGTGAACTGGCTGTACTTCTAGTAAGATTTTCTGAGCTTTCTGAATAAGTAATGAGAACAGAATGAAAGAGAAGAGGTGCAGTTTGAAAAGAAGAATTTTCTGCCAGTAAAATGCATGTGACAAATGCAAGTAAAACACAACTGAAGGGGAAATCTTTCCCTATGAAAAATTTTATATCAAAAGCAAATATAGATCATTCCACTGGAAGAGGAGAACAAACGTATTAGCCATAGTAGTGCTTTGTGAAATATCAAGTTTTATTGTTTATAGTTTATTTCAGGTAAAGCCTTGAATCTTGAGTGAGAATTGACCTGGGCTCAGGCAGCTATATTAACCATTGCCCCTTCAGCTTAAAAAATAAATACTCACATCAGATTTGCTCTCCTGTCCCGACATAACCTGCTCCTTCCCTGGAAGCCCGTGCTGGCCGGCAGACTTCAGGATCGCTGGCATAACTCACTCAGCCACAGTTTCTTGCTGGCAGCCGGTTCAGGGGCTCACGAGGGTCTGGCATTTGTGTCAAGAGAGATAAAATCTAGTTTGAATGATGTGAAATTGCAGGTGCTGCTCAGTCCTGCAATTCATAAGCTGAGCTGAATAATTTGACTGCATATTTCTGAGAACAGAGAGAAAAAGCAGACAAGAGGTAATTGCGGTGTCATCTACCACAGAAATGTTACACAGGACTTTACCCTAATTTAAATCAGACCGATGTGAGGGACTGTGCTGTCTTGGATTTACTGAAGTGGGTGAACATGGGAAGCCTCTGAGAGCTTCCTGTAGCACTCTACTTCACATGAATGCTCTCCTTAGAAGAGGAGGAACCTTCCCCTTTCGCTGACATATCATTCAGTACAAAAACACTCCAAACAAAACCAGCAAATCTCCCCTCCCAAAACAAATGCCTCTCCTCTCACCGAATGGTTTCAAAAGGGCAAGATCTTTAAATAACGAAGACAGACATCCTTCCCTTCCACCTCCTTCGGCACCCAGCATGGGCTAAGGCAAGGTGAGAAAAGGGAGCTGCTGGCCCCCTGCTGCCTCGTGTGCTGCAGGAGCCAGGAGGTGCAGGGTGTCAGTGCTGTGTGGTACAGCCAGCAAGGCCACACACTGAACTCTGCAGATAAACGCTGAACAGCTACAGTTTCAGGAAGCATCATTCACCCTGCACAGTAAAGGAGGCAGGCACCCAGAAAGAGGCAGCCTGTAGTTGTGGCAGTAAGGCACAGGGGACATTGCAGATGTAAAAAGAGAGAAGCTGTGGGTCCCAGTACCATCTTCTACCTTTCCTTGATTCAGATGTTTATCTTGTACCCTTAAAGTGCTCTGAATGTGATCTGATAACAAAAAAGTTCTCTCGGGCATGTCTTTGTCACTGCTAAAGTAGAGCATAGCACTGCTAAAAGCCCCAATTTCATCACTGCCATTTCACACTGGTGTGCCACATTTTTTTCTTTCCAACCTGTGGGACCACTCTGTCTTTCCAGAGCTTGTGCTGATTTCCAGACCTTATCCTATTGCATGGACCTCTGAACTAATCCTGTCCTTACCTGCTCAACATGGAGAGTCTGGCCAGAGCTTTTAAGTGCCTTACTCACTTCATGTGCACATGTTGCACTGAATGGCTCGAGCCATTCCTTTACAAACTCCAGCTGTGGATGGGTTATGCCAGCACCCTAGGGGAAGCAAAGAGCAAAACAAACTAGGGATGGGGAAACCTTCAATCTACCCTTTCCCTTTCCTGCTGGCACTTCTGCTAATATCAGAAAGGAAATGGGCCAAAGCCTGATGCTTTTTAATGTGAGTGAGGCACTTTGATACTGCTGGAGAGGGAGCTGATCAGACCAACTCTGCTATTCTTAATTCTGGCAAACGACAAAGCTGCATGTTATTGACCTCTGCCTCAGGCAAGGCCAGCTTAGATCAAGCAGGAAAATAAATGTTGATGTTTCAGAGATTTCTTAGCTCTGAGGTACTCTAACACACTGAAATACTTGTGCCATAGAATGAGATTCAATGCGCTCTCTATTTTCTCACACTGTGTGAACTCCCACTAGGAGTTCCCATGAATGCCTGCCTGAAAGCAGGCGGGGGGTTTGCTGATGCCATAACTCTCTTGAAATGGTTGCATTGCTTTTTTATTGGATTAGCATTAAAAGCCCAAATATGAGCTTTCTGTGGGATGCTTCAGTGAAATTAGATGTTAGAAGACATGTAAATGTATACATGCCAGGGCAGAAGCTAACTCAATCTGTCATTTATGGGCAGGCAACAGTATCACTTTGTCATCTCTGGATTATGTAGAGCCACTGTGTGAGCCCTGAGCTGGAGTTTAGGGTTGCCAGTGAGCACAGGTCTATTTAAAGTCACTTAGGATAGCAGCTGAACAAAGGATTAATATGACTCTGACAAAAATCATATGTGAAAATGTATTTATTCTGTCAGATTTCATGAGTGGTAGCTATTGCTCCATTCAAGCTGAATGATAGCATTCAGCTTTCGCACTTACTCATCCTGACAGCTAACAAGATAAACATGTCAGCATGTGATTTGCTAAATATTTTCTTGTGGAATTCAGGCTGGAGTTGCCAATGGAGCTGGCTTTTGAGCGGGGGGACCAAGACATTTGAGTATACACACACACACACCATGAGCAGCCAGTGAAACCCACACCCAGCCTGTGAGGGACATTTCTACCATAGCAGCCAATGCCCAGGTTTGGTGATGCTCAGTAGCTTTGCCCACCATGAAGCTCTCTCCTGACCCCATAGTAAATCTCCAAAAGTGCTGTTTCTGTGGCACAGGATAATGGCAGGGGGAAGATCAGATACTGATGCAAGTTCAGCCGATGGGGGGAGCTGGGCAGTGTCCATCAGGCCCTGGTATCAGTGGATGCAAAGGGCAGCACCGGCAACCCCCAAATGGGCTTTACCTTTCACTGCAGGGTAATTCTTCCTGGAGATTGAGCTCATGACCTTTATCATAGTGAGTTTTATTTACAGATTGGAAAATGGCAGTGTGTCCTTTAAGATGAAAGGAATCAAAACACAAGGGAAAAAGAAAGATTTTGCAGAAGCAAAAGATCTGACTGGAGAACTATTTAGAGAAATCTGTATAAACAGACTCGTTAGGCTGATATCTCACATTTTAGCCATAGCTTTTTGATGCCTTAAACTGGATAATGAAGGGATTTTTAGGCTTTGGACTCCCAGGTGCATCTGTTGTTTAATAATGCCACACCTATTTATTTCCTCATGCATTTCCAGCTAGCTCCAGTAGAAGTTTTCCCTACCTTCCCTATTTTACGTTCTTGCTCTGTCCTCTTACTGCTTACCAGCAGATAACAGCAACTGCTTTAACATTTTTTGTCTTGAAGAATCTCAAAAGCATTTTGCAGCCTCCTGGCCGCATCCAGAGGTCTATTCCTATCTATGAAAGAGGATTAACTGCTGTGTTGCTAATAGTGGCCCCTGTGTGGTCAGTAGGGATCATGTCACACCACAGAAATGAATCCAGGCTCAGCCAGAGGCAGGTGGCCATCTCAGAGATGTGCCTGCCAGCCAACAATTATGCATTATACCAAAGAAGAACTAGGAGGATAAATTATTATTTACTTAATCCTCAACTATTCTCAAAGGTGCAAATGCCTTGTAATTGCTTCTGGTTGTAAATGACCAACCCACATTTCAGGCAGCCCAGTACAGCCACCATTTGTATTGTTCACAGTCCCTGGCATCCTACAGACATGAAATAAATATAGTGTGGTTTTCTACCAGTAGTAAAGGCCTGAGCCCCCTAGCTCTGCTTTGAGGTGTCTCCAGCAGAGGAAGGAGGGGCCGCATGGGAGAGGATGGAGCAGAAATGGACACAGATCTGCTGGCCACCCGGCTGAGCTCCCCACCTGCATCTACCTCTATCTCCAGTGCTTCATCCACATGTCCCTATCAATATGTCAAGAAAATATATCTGGGTGCTAAAATAGGCAGTGAAATACAAATTTGATCTGTCAATAAGGATTTTCTAGTTCCCAGTAATTTTTGGCTTAGCTTGCTTCCAAAAAACTTCATCAACATTTCAGTGCAAGATGCCTTTCAAAGAAGGTCACCCTCTGTAGAACTTGTGATAGTTCTAAGAAAATAGAGGGCTCTTGCTTCTCACTTGTCCTGCTCCTCTCCAACCCATGATGTGTCCCACCCATTCTTTCAAGTGTTCACCACCCACCCCAATGCCACATCCCACACCCTGGCCCAGCTTTGCTGTGGCCGTGGTTTAAGAGCGTCTCTGGAGTGCCCCAGGGGCCAAACCAAACACATTGTCTTCACCACGCTCTTGAGGGTGTTATGACAGACTCTGCTGCTTCGGCCTCCCCTTTGTCTGCTGCCTGCAAGAAAAGTGTCTCCTCTACCATGACACAGGAGGCCCAGGTGATGCTTGCTCCACAGAAGCCATGTGTGAGCTACCTCAGGGGAGTTATGCCTGCAAACCAGAAAAGGTAGGAGATGGCCAGCTCTGCAAGGTTGCCCACTGCCCGCTAGTCTTGATTGTGATTGAACAGAAGACAGAATGCAGAAGTATTCCAGCAGCAGCTAAGTTTGCATATGGACAATCCTTCTGGCATCTCTGACTCCTGTTGAGATAGACCGGCCTTCCCTTCCCGTTCTTCTGATCAACTCAAATGCAGTGGTGTGTTAGGTATATGGGCACATACAACAAGCAAAAAGAGCTGTCTGATCTCAAAACCAAGCACTGATTTAACCTGATCCTCAGTGCATGCTCAGAACAGGTGATCTCATCCCAAAATTCCATATTTGCTCTTCTCTGGTGGACAGATCGGCCTCTGTGGGTGCCAGGTTTTGGACAATTGCTCTACACTTCTCCTTTTTCAGACCTCCAGTGATTCTGCACTGGTGAAGTCAACATGCTGAGGAGAGAGAGGCATCTCCCATCTCCTCTTGGCCTGTTGCTGGCTGGAGAGGGTTGAGAGCTGAAACCTCAGCAGTGTCTTTGGTCAGTCAACGGAAACTGGAGGTTTGAGGGATGGCATTATTTTTCACAGTGCAGAGATTTGGGCAAACCTGCAGGAACATAAGCACAAGTTCAGCCAGTGAGAGGAGAGTTTTTCTAAAAAAACAAGAGAATGCCACTCTCTTCCCTGCTGCAGAAAACCGAGAGCTGAGAAGAGAGCGAACCAGTTATCTGTGTTTTGAACACGGAGTCTTCCGCTCTCTCTCAGGTCTGCCTTAAAGACACAGAAAGGCACAGGATTCCTGTCTGGGCGTAGAGCAGGCAATAGGGAGTACAGTACCACAGCGTCACCCCAGGACAGCAGTATGGATCGAGGCTATTGCCTGGGGCAGCACTAAAGCTGCCTTTCAGGTCCAGATATAAGGCGGTTCTGCTGAGGTCCTGCTTCCACTCAGTGTGCCAAGAGAGAGTAGGGAAGGAGGAAAAGGGTTTTTCAGGGATGTTGGGCACTTGGTGGTAGCCAGAAGGGGCAGTGTGGACACTGCATGCCCTCAACTGAATATGGTCTAGCTCAGCCCTCTAGGCATAATCCCTGCTCATAAATTTCTTCCTTAGTTTTCTAGTACATAGATACAAGGGATCCACTTCCTAGAGCAGCTGTAGCTGGAAGCTTTGCCTCTGCTGGTGGCAGTGGTGGTGAGATCAGCCCTTCCGAGGCACAGAGGTTGTGCTCAGCACCTTTGCAGAGGATGGGAAGGCAGCTTGTGTCCCTTTCCTGTTTCACCTATAGGATAAATCAACACTTTGGCTCTTGATTTGATCCACTGGTATGTCTGAAGGAATTTAGACAGCTTTTCAAGTGGGTTCTTTCCCTGAGTTAAACTGAAACGGGTTATAAACCCCTGCTACACTTACACCAAAAATCCATCAGCTGCAATGGAGATCTATGGAAATACACCATGCTGTGCACAGAGGGCACAGACTCCTGTAAAAACCCAGGAATTAGCTTGGGCCAGCATGGTCTTTGTATGACCTGAGGGTGCAGGTGTTTAGTCCCAGGACATGTCCCAGTTCAATTGGGTGCAGTCTCTGCCCCAGTGCCTGCCCAGAGAGGCAGTCCAAGGGAGAGAGGAGGAGAGGCTGGGCAGAGGGTTTTCACAGCGGCTTGGGATATTTTTCACCCAGTTAAAGTAGACAGTGAATTGGATACTGAGCAAAGTTAACAGGAATAGCTTGAGGTTTGTTGCTGCTCAGGCTCTGGAGAACCAGCCATGAGCTCCAGCTGCTCTGTGCTCAGATCCACCCGTCAGCTGAACACACCTGGTAATTACAGGCTGCAAAGAAGCAGCACATGATGACAAACAGGGAAAAGTATAGCCTATCAGGAGTAACTCAAATCACAGCTATAAATATGATTGAAATGTAGTTTAAAATTCACAGATTTGCTGTAATTCTAATTTTACTGGTAATGTACTCCATTATATTTGTAATTTTACCTTAACATAATTTAATACTAGGCTATTTTTCAATATTTCAAGATGCTGTCTAAATGGTGAGCTGGATAACGGAAAAAAACATAATGCAAACATTCAAAGAAATGTATCATCTGAAAAGAAAATCCCACACACCAATATATTTTTTTAAAAAGTCCTGAAAATGAATTTGTGAGTTGTCTCCTGAATGCATTAGCATAGATAATATCGAGGAGTTTTACCTTTCAACTTTCTCTTCTACTTCCTTACTGTTTGAAAAGTTAGTGAGGGGAATAAAAGAGAGCAGAATCTCACAGACCAAAGAGTTACTCTGTCATATTCAGTGTCAGAAGAAAGATGGGGGGAAGAAAATGAAAGAATAAACCTCGTTAAATTCTCACATGTGGAAATACATAAATGTTTGGTTTGGGGCATTCCCCTTCCCTTCCAAGCATTAGAAGAAAATGAGTTATCTTCACAAATCCTTCTCTGGGGAAAAAAAGAAAATGATTCATGCAGAAAACTTCCACTGGGTCCAGTTGTAACATCTTTGCTATTTGAACTGGTATGTAATCAAACTGCGTTCTTACAACCATTTATGGATATTTATGTTATACAGGGTATGCAGCCTTGAACTGATCCATTTGCATATAAGAATATGAGCTGATATCAAGTTAATTAATTTTACATCATCTTGTAGGGATATTTCACTAACAGACCACTTCAAAAAAAGGGAGTATCTTGACAAATAAAACTAGAACTGGATCCTGCTGAAATTACAAATTTAAAAGGATTCATATGGGTGGAAAGCAACACAGCCCAGGAAGAGGAGATGATGAACCTCTACAATGCATGAAAATAGAGCTATTTTGCAGAAGTCATTCCACAGCAATTTCTCTTTATAGGCGTGTACTGTGCAAGTCAGGAAGTACACAGTGTGAAGCTTGCACTGCAATTCATTTTCACTCATTTCCAAAACAGTGCTTAAATTGATGGCGTTTTAGATTTCTAGTCAGTATTTCTTGTGTGTTAGTTTAAAAAAAAAAATCAAAAATTCCAACAACGAACAGCTATTGGATGTTTGACTACAGCTTCAGTTTCAGTTCTAAAGCACAAGGCCTGATGTTAAGGTTAGGGTAAGGTGCCACTGAAGTTAATGAAATGTTTGTCCAAGTCACAAAGCTAGGCTGGCTCTGGAGGGCAGCTGCATATCAGGAGTTAATCTCATATCAGATCTGCTCACTTACAGCTTTGGACAATTGTATATGCAGCTCCTGTTTGGATTGGGGGTTGCATGATAGAGCAAGCACACAAAACACAGCTCCAGGATGGTAATTTGTGTTTTGTTGCTTTCACAACTTTAATACTGCTAGTTCTGGGTTTCCTGCATGGCGTTTACATGCACATATATCCACAGACTTGCTGTACCAGGGAATAGAGTCACTGGTGACTCACAGGTTTCTACCTGAATTACAGCCTATTACAATAATTAGGACCTGCAGTTCTACTCTAATTTTGAGTGCAGCTGTGGGAAGGAGATGAAAGGACCAAAGTTTATTGTTTCAAATTACTTTAACTTTCAATGTATTTTGGTAGGAGTGTTATGAAAAGGCATGACTGGGTTAATTCTGCCAAGATTTTTAATACCTCCCTGTTTGAATTAATATGTTAGAGCTGTGGAAAACAAACAAACAAACAAATAGACAGAAAATGTTGTCAGAAGTTGGACAGGGCAAGCGGGGACAAAAACCTTTACCAGGTCAGTTGCTTGGCACTCCTGACTGTGGAAAAAGCCATAGCCGGTCAACCAAAAATATTCCCTCTGTACACCAGATTCCAGCTAATTTTCAACATTTGGCATTATTAACGCACACTGGGTCCATTTACTTAATTACAATTAATACTGCTTGTTCCTCCTTTGAAGAATACGGCATTCATTTGGCAGTTACTGCCTAGACTTGGGTGCATGTATTTTTATACACCTCCAATAGGATCTGCCTGTATATCCAACTGCTACACAGCCAAGCAAATTCCTGCAGTACCATCAGTTACTTCCTGAATGAATCAGAACCTCAAAATTGTTTTCAAATGTGTAGGCCATCCAAAAACTGAGACACAGTTTGAAAAGACCTGAATTCTAGGGGATTGTGTTAAGGAAAGCTTCTTTGCTTAAGAATTGTATTAGTAGCTGTCAATGCAGTAAGTCTCAGACGATGCAGGGAGATACAGGCCTCTCTCGGCGAAGGACAACAAAGCTGCCTGGAGGGGTGTGCTCTGCTCCTTTTCTGAAGTGCTGTAAAAGAAACTGAAAGAAGTTAAAATTCTGCAATTTTTGTAGCATCTATTACCCAGTACAATAAGAATAAAAAATCAAGGAATTTTTTTATTGAACACTGTCATCAGCCATCATTTGCAAACTGGTTTTCTTTCTGCTGGCAGTGACCGGTTATCCTTCAAGCTGATGCTTTTATGTCCCTTAATAACTTTGATATGAGAAAAAGCCAAACAGAAGGTAGAAAGGAAATGCTCTCCTCATTTGTATGTGAAAAACCATCTAAACATGGTGCTGGTCCCGCTGAACAGGACTGCTGCTGAAGACTCTGCCATGCTCTGTAGCTCATTCCTGCTCACATGGGGAGCAAGAAAGACAGAAAGGCTCGTAAAGCACAGCTCTACCTGAAAACAGGAATCTGTAGCTGGGAGGACTAAATGAACCAGATAAATAAACTCAGTTCTGTCTCCCTGTTTAGACTCCTTTTCACAGCACTTGTCCCCACCAGTTTGCTTCTTCCAAGAACTACTCTGTCTGCTTGGTACACTGCCTTTTACACATGGAAAAAATTCTGCTAGCTCAATCAAAACATCTGCTACATACTTTCAACTACTTTCTTCCTATACATTAAAAGAAGCATAACTTTTTTTTTTTTTTTTGCTGACAAAACAGGGGGACTCGACTTGAATTTAAAAGCAATTAGCAATTTCTCGGATTGTGTGATCTGATTTTTGTAGCCTTCACAACCCCTCTTAAGTAACTTTGGAGGAATGTGCCTCCAGACATATCCTTTATACATCTAATGACTTTTATCATAGGATCAAAAACATATTCTTTGTAATATTCATTTTCAAGCAAATTATGTGTTTTCCATTTAATATGTTTGATATAAACCCCCCACATCTTACAACATTATCTTACAAATACAGAGTACTTTATATACACTTGGTTAACATTGGCTTAACAGAGCTGAATAGGTTTCCCTCTACATGGCTCTCAGTAACTGCCCCTTCACCCAGCCTGGTGTGACCTGTGAAACACTTTCACATCCAGATCTTTTTATTCCAGGGGCTGAAAAGCTTTATTTGTTTCAATATCATAGGAGTTGTCCCTGAGGATCACATGTAACTGCTTTCCTATTAAAAAAACCAAAATAGTAAACAAATATTAACTTGAAGTAAGTGTTTCTACTCACTTCCATTTCTCTGTGTACAAAATTGCACAGGGCAGAGTCCGCTGCCAGTGCTGGAGAAGAAACGATGCCAAGGAATAGTTTCCAGATTATGAAAGAGTAGATTGGGGTGGTCTCTCACATGAGTGCACTTTACACTAACGCTTTACCAGCTGATCTGTCACAGTGTTGACACAGGTTATCTCAGGACTGGGGGAAGGACCCACTGCTGTCACCACACCCTCGTGTGGAGCCAAAGCAGCCGCAGCATCAGCAGCAGCTACAGCATCAGCAGCTCTCCTGCTGGAAGACAAGCTCCCTGGCCAGAAGCACAAAAATCCTATTGGACAGCCCTTGTGCCTTACAGCAGCCTGCCCTCAGGGCAAACAACATTTGCACACTTTCTGTGGGCTCTCAGAGAGTTTGCACTGCCAGCAACGCAAGTAGGTGAGTGCAAATGCCAAGCCCCCGCTTCACCACAGCTGTACCATCCAACAGGTCACTGGGATGCTGTTGAAGTCCTGGATGCCTAGACAACACACTTGGAAATGATCCCCTCAGAGAAATAATGTTGGAACCAACTTTTATTTTTCCAGAAACAACCCAGGCCATGGGCATTTGCTACCAGTGGTCTCTTCTCAGTGCTACCAGGGACAGTTTTGGAACACTTTTTGCCATTGTACAGTTGTTTCACCCTTACCAAACAGTGTTTGCTGATCAAACACAAGCATGAATGGGCATCCAGTGCTACAGACCACAAGCACAGTAGCAGCAGGGAGTCTTAGGGGGCTTATCAGGAACAGCAAGTTTCACACTAACTCAAAACTTGCTGTGCAAATAAGTGAAAAATCTTGAGTAAACACTGATTTCAGTAATGAGCCGCTGTTTTCAGTGATGTAAGCTAACCTAATTCACTTAGGTTTCAATTTCAGATAAGTTAGTATAATTTTATACCACTTTCTACAGGTCAGTGGAGCTTTGAGTGTTGCACCCCATTGGTGCAAGATCCTATGTTTAGATCTAATAGGGAATGTATTTGAATTTGGTTATGAGTGGAGCCAGCCTACCTGCGTGAATTCAAGATCCATGTCTGAATTTATTACACTGTCAGGTTTATGTAGTCCCTAAAATAAATTATGGGTAAAATAGGTTATTCTCTCTAAAACATGAAACCATATTGAATGTCACCGACTTTGTGCCTTAACGTCTATGTCATTACCAGGTTTCCTAACCTTCCTATGCCTTTACATGAAACCAGGTATACATGTAGCAACAACCTACAGCCACTGAGGGACTTTATGGTTTTTCCACTATATCTTCTGCATGAAGCCAAGAGAAACAGCACATTTGTTTATCGGGAAATCTCAAGGGGCAGACTCTTCTCTGCTTTTATTTTTTAATTTTTCATATTTAATTTCTTCTCCCAAGACAGAATCGGGATTTAAGGTATGTTTTCAGGCTATCACTGTACAAATCCAAAGGAATCAACATGGTGGAGAAAAACATACAAAACCCTCTGGAAAAGGAAACTTCAAGAGCCTTGCCAGGTGCTAGTGAAACCAGCACCAGAACAAAACACCACAAAGCTGCAAAAATATATTATGGTTAATATCAAACATTCAGAAGGCTTTGCTGCAAGATGGGGATGGAGAGGAATCTCTTGATATAAATCAAGATAAACCTTAGAGGCTGCCTGTGTTTGAAGGTAAGTAAATAGCTGTTTTAAAGAGGAAAAAAAGTGTTTTGAAGTCTTAAAATACAGTTGTGGTTTTTTTGTTGTTGTTGCATTAAATCCTTGTTTGGCTTGACGTTGAGCTTTGGTAGTCAGGTCTAGGAAATGGGGACAGGTTGGAAATAAAGATTTTTAACAATACAATGAAAAACAATCAGCAGTGCATTCACAGGAGTGCTTGTCTGTGCCAGGCACAGTCCTTTCATTTCACATATTACAAAGGAAAGATAGTAGTGGGCTTTTCTCAAGACCAAATGAAACAATCTTTCCCTCTGCAGTCAGTTAGGGAGAAAATACAGCTTTTTGTGAAGGGGTGCCAATAATATAGTTACTTTGAGGGAATGATTTTCAATTTCTTGTGAAAACCCTGGTTTTGAAGAAATTAGTGTGTTGTAACACACTGCCTTTCTTCACAGAAGTTTTGATCATCTTTTTCCCCAGACACAAAGTGGTCATGATGTGAGTGCTTGAATACTTTCAGGCATGTGAGCTTTCATTAGAGTACTTCTGATTTAAAGACTTTCCACTGGCTTCCAGGAAACTCATGTGTTGGTTTAGAAGTTCTTTTTATTAACTGCCATTAAGAGACTTTCAGAGGACTTGATACATCAGAGCTCTCTGAGATTTTTTTCTATTTATTAACTAAATTGTTATTTAAAATGCAGATTGGCTGGCTATTTAAATTGACTCAAATTTATGGATCTGATGCCTTATCAGTCCACCTAAAAAACAGAGACTAGACAAGAGCAAGAGAATAAAGGTAGGTATTTATTTGAAGGGCCTTCAAAGGTACACCCTGGGGTGCCAGAGGCTACTGCCAAGATGGACCCCAAGATGGACCCCAGCTCACGAGTTCTTCACACTTTTATAAGTTTGGTCTATTTGCATATCAAGTTTAATTCTCTAATTAAAGCTTCAGTTAATGATGTAATTTTCCCCCGCTCAACCCCCCTCTTCCTAAGATGTTGGTTTACATTTTGGGCCCAGGACAGGCTGGGTGTCCTTGGAGGGCAGGCCTGGAGAGGGTTTGTTATGTCTATCTGGCCTAAGAGAGCAGCAGCTAACAGACTACAAGAAACACCAGAGTTATACTCTAGACAGTACAGGATTTTAAATCATCAAAGTTAAAACTCAAGGCATCAGATCCTCACAACATTAAGGGGAAATTTGTTTAAAGACGTATCTTCAGGCAAATTCAGTAGTGAGAAAACATACACCTTCCTTTTATCTCACAGAACCACACCTTCCTTTGCCAGGAAATGTCTCACTTCATCTGTGCAGAACCTTTGCTTCAATCATGTACAAAAATGTGCAATCGTTTTCTTCTAACAATTAAAGTGTAAAACTGATTTGGAGGGGGATTCTATTCCTGCTGTTTACATTAATGTATTAGATAGCAACCCATAGTATTAGACAGCAACGTTACACACATAAAGCCCTTTGCGAGGAAGGAAGGCAAGTTTGGACATTTTAGAACATTTATAAAGGAAGGTGAAACATGAATGCCCTTTGGCTTCTGTAAGGCTTCTCCGAATGTGATGTTGGGATACTGAATTTGTAGTGAAATACCAAAGGCAAATAGCACAGCACAGCAATTGGCTGACAAGCCTTGCCTACACTCTCCACACAGCAGTTTTCCTTTCACCTGTTATTCCCACGCTGCTGCTGAGGTTCCACAGAGGCATCAACCTCAAAGGCTGGAGAAGCAGCAAAAGATTTGGGTTTGCTTTCTTTATTTTTTCAATTAAGAATCCTTGTATGCAACGTAAATAATCAACATCTGTGGCTGCATGAACATCATTCTCTCCTAGAAGACAAAGTCAAGGGCAAATCTTTCGGGCGTGATATTTGTGCAAGCATGTTGAATGTCAGGGCAATAACACTGGTAAGCTACAAACTCTAAAGAAGTTTGCAGAGAAGATTCATTGTAAAGAAAACTTGCTCAGGGGAAATCATGGGATGACCGTCAATTTCAAACTTTAAAGTAAACCTTGATGAAAGACACAACATTGACTGCATGAAACAATCCCTCAGCAAAAGGAAGCAGAAAGGTGAAAAGCCCTGCTACAGCAGTGATATACACTGCAGGTTCCAACCACAGCTCCGCCCAACAATTCTAGTGTATCAGGGACTGTTGTTCCACATTTCTCTTGAACCAAAATTCTAATATAAGTGCACTGAGATCAGCCAGTTTTCACCTTCTTGGGTGATGAAAGATAATGAACCCCTAAGTTATACCTTTCTTCCGTCTGGCTGGCTCAGGTTTGCTTAAAGCTGCTTCAAACTTCCAAGCCTGCCCTCAGCGTGGCCCACCTCTTGGTCCTGTAACAACATCTGAGGCAACTGCAGGGTTTCCTGGATTATGAATTTCATATTTTTATATAGCTGTACTGAATACAGCTATTTTTATCTTTGGCTTCTCTTTTTTTTTTTTTCCTCAGCTACCCAAACATTTAAGTGATCCAGGTATCTTGGCACTACATTACCTTCCTTGGGCATAGTAAGAATTTCTCATCTTCCCATTTGCACTTCTTGCTATTTCGTCCTATGCATCCAATTTCCCTAGAGCTGTTCAGTTTTCTTCCATTCTAAATACAAGACAAGAATTTAGTTTTCATTCATGGAACAGCAGCATCTCAGACTTACTGTATACAATTGCTGCTTCTATTTTTTTTGTCACTACTTTTTGATAACATTAGTGCCTGCAAGAAGAATGAGTCCTCCTTGCTCTGCTTTCTTTCAGCTATGTGGATTGTGAATATGTATGTTACTAGGGACAGAATCTGAAACTGACTTTTAAAAATAAGTATTTGAAAAAAATATTTGGGGGCAATGGGAATTTTAAAGAGTTTTTTGGTTTTAAAGTTCTTCCACTTAAAGTATAAAGGAGAACTGTTTTATACAGCTAAGGTCTGTTGCAATTTCCTTTAACAAAGAGATCGTGTTTAAACCATGTATCAAATCTAGAGCCAGAGCTGACAGAAGAGAAAGTGAATAATTGATGTATTGTGCAGTTTGAAGACTGAGTTATCAGTAAACTGTCTTCTTTAAGCCTCTGGCATTACTTCAAATTCAAACTCCAATTTATACCCTGAGAAGTCCTCAGTGTCATTAATTGTATCCACTAAGCAAAACTGAGAGGCTAGCACATGAATTTGTAATAAAACAATATGGAGGGAAATCCTCTGACATTTCACTAGCTTCCAACTGTTTTATGAGGGATGACTCCTAATTACTTGTACTAAAGGCTCAGTAAGCATCAGCTACAAAAGCAAAATATATGAGATTTGTGTAGATTTCCGTTCAGGATAAAGAAGAGGGGTGGGACATTTACTGTTGAATTTTGTCTGAGTTGACTCCAGTAGGGCATATTTCCTGTAGCCATAAGAAAATGACTTTGAATTAAGAATAAATTAGACACTTTATTAAAATTACTTTGCAGTTACATTAACTCTTGCTCTTGGAGAAAAAACCCCAACGAACTCAATACTTCCACAAGTTTGGAATATATTCCCTGTTTTCAGGCTCATGGTATTACCATATAGGACAGTTTTTGTACTAACTTTTTCCAGTTTTTCTCCTCAATGTTATTTTCTAGAAGCCTCTTTGCAGAACTTTGAAGGGAAAGATCTGCAATTTCATGTGCAAAGAGTTAATTTTTTAATGAACAGAAAATACCCCACAACTCTAAGGTTTCATTGGTCTTAAGGTCAAAAATCCACCAAATTTTGATGTCTTTTCCACTCCAAATTGTGAATCAGCCACAGTGAAGATGGACCACAACTGTATCCATATTTCAGCCAAGCTGGAGTGTTATTCATCAGAAAGGTTAATTCACCTATGAAGCATGAATCAGAAAATGCCCAAATCTCAGCTGTTTTCGGCTGTGAAGTGAATTTAAAAGACACCTCATTAGAACAAAATAGTGCCCCATGGCTGCATCCAGGCTAGGAAACAGACCTTTTTTTGGGGTTTTTTAGTGTTTAACAAATTATGTCCACACAGAAGGCATACCTTTAGGGCGTGCCAAGACCACCCAGCAAGATGGTTACCACGGCAGAATTAGAACTTGGGAGTTCCTGGTTTATTGTCTTATATTAAAACCACTAAACGGAGCTTATTCAAAGGGGAAAAAAAAGTGGCCAGAAAGTAAACTTTTACAGCATAGTAGTAAAGTTAGAGCTTGTTAGAATGTTTGAGATTAATGGCAACAAGAGGATTTTTGTCAAAATCAGGATAACTTTGGGAAAAAGAAAATGTCTAACATAACTGCTTGCTCTGTTAAACTGCAAAAAACCCTAATGCCATCTGCCCACATTTCCAAACATTTTTGAAGAAATTCCTACTGAGTTGACCAATGCTTATCTGGAGCTTCAGTTTTTGTTTCTCCATATTTTAAGCCAGTGTAAATCGAAGGACCGCTGGGAACTCTTTCTATACTTATTTTAAGCTGAGTTGATGTTTTTTTTTTCCGTAGAGGAATCTAAAAGTGGTAAGTTAAAAAGGTATTAACTTCACTTTTTTTAGTTTATTACAATGAGGTAGCAGCAGTCTTCCAAAGCTTTAGGTTGTCAGCAGAATGTTTCTGCAAATACTGCAAGCCACTAACACTTCTGTTTTAAAGGATCACTCACTACTGTGTGAATAAACACTATGCAATAAACAATGTTGCTACATTTGTGATTTCCCTGAAGTTTGCCAAATGCTGATGTCTCATATAATCTTATGCCTCAAGCTGAGTTAGTAGTATTGTAGCAGCCACTCTAACACTAACTGTTGCAGAATCACAGAGCAGTAATATTTTCCCCCTCCATCACTTCACAGATGAGGGAGGAAGGAATAAAATTTTTGTTGACACCTAATAGAGAACACACAGCAAATGTTTACTCAGCTCTTCTGCTTTGAAGATACTGTCAAGCACTCTGCTGACAGCTATTACTGTTCCTGCTTGTTTAGACACAGCTTTGAAATGCAGAGATATGGAACATGAAAAGTATTAGACTTCAGTGATTTCACAGTGTGATGACAATGCTATATATTACAAATCCATTGCAAATCCAAGTCTAAAAGATATATATGTACTGCAGTTTGGGAGGCAAAAAAGAACTTGAGACCCCAAGCTCTTCCTGAACTTGGAGCATTTGTAGAGCAAAAAGAAGTACTTACCTCCAGATGGTCACCAAGCACGAAAACTCTCCTCTTATTCTGGTTCTAAGGGAGCATGGATGCAGAGGACCTCTGCATCCAGGGGATCAGCAGAAAGATTCTCTATGGCAGTCTCACATTCTTGGTATAGAAAGACATCAACCAAACACCTGGACTCTGGTCAGTGATCATCAGTTCTCTTTCCTAAGTGAAGCCTGGAGTGATCACACATCCCACAGAACCACATGGGCTCAGTGGGCGGCTGAGCTACCAACAGCTGGTTCACTATTTGTTTGTCATATGAAGATGTGGTGTCAAAACCAGCTGTGTCACACACTTCTTGCAGAACATTCCCAATAAATGCTTCTGGTCCTCACCCCATAAATTCAAGCTTACATAGTTCTGGGAATATAGCACACCCAGTGTTATCAAATACACAGGGGATGGACAACCCCCTAACCAGAGGGTCTTCAGTGGGGCAGCCTCTGCTGATGCCAGCAAGCACTGTTGGGATTTTGCTCAACAGAGAAGGCTATGCACATCCTCTCTAATTCCTCCCATGAGTTCTAGCAAACACACTATGTGCAACACATGAAATGAGATTTTGCTGTATCACAAGTAAAAGTCTATACTTCCTTCTATCACATCTGTTTCCTTCTAACAACTTGGAAATGAATCCTCTCTTCATATTTAAAAGTTAGTTCCTGTTGATAAATGTTGATCTAAGTAACATTTTTTGTAACCTAGATAAGCTGTGGTTTAATACATGTGGTACTTATACAGAGCTTACTGAATTTAACTTATTATCTTCTCATACCTATGAAGACGCTATTGTTTTTGAGAGGAAAGAAAAGGGTTCCAACAACTGCCCATGCTGAAACCTAAGTTCAGCTGCTTAACAAACTAAAGGTTTTTGTGCATTACACCCACACACCTTTTGTTTTAGAAAGATCTAACAAGACCAAATTTTTAAAGTAATTTCTTCTATTGCTCATACTTTTCCTTCCAATAGGAGCACCACATAGCCAGGGGGCAGTCCTGCCCAGAGGGACAGCAATACCCAAGCTAAGCTGAATTCACAACAGAGCTGCATCCTGTTTACATTGAGAAAAAGGAATACGGGAGTTCACAACTATATGCGTGTTTGCATCTCAGCATTTCATGTTAAGGGTTCAGGCTGCATTTTAAAGGCTCAGAATATCTTCTACGCAAGACTTGGCACTGGGAATCACTGCTGAAGAAAATCAGACATTTTCTTGTAGCTATTTACAGCTTTCTCTGCTTCTACAATGAACAATTTGGAGGGGTAAAGGATCAACATTTAACTTTCCATGGTTAAGTCTCATGACTCACTTTCTAGCAATTCCTCTTATTAAACTCATCTTCCTGATGAGCTAAAGCTCAATAATAGCCATGGAAAGATCAGCATGACACTATTAAAAGCTATAAGTATTTTGTTATCTGCTTTTGAGCAATCATTAGACTCTGCATTGTGTCTCATTAAAATTTGTGATACCTTTCTGTTCTAGTGACAGAAATTTAAAGCAAAATAAAAAATGATGAATTGTAAAAGAACTCGGAAATTTGCTTCTAAGTACCGGCAATGATATGAATTCTCTGTAGTTGTATCACTGACATAATATCTCTGGAAAAAGCAAAATATATAGACAATTTACAATACATAACACATTGCATAATCACACTCACAAAGCTGAAGCTGAAGCGTTCCAGAGAATATAACTTGAGTCACAAAGAACCTCAGTGAAATCAGTTTTGGAGACTTTCCTGAAGGTTCAGTACACATACATTGCCTATGATCAGTCGAAAGCGTCATTTTTGCACAAAATTTTGCACTTCAGCTTCACAGTTTTCTCAGTGGTATAAAAAGAAAGGAGCAACTCATTTATGGGCAGCACAGTTTGGCTGAGGCAGGAACTAAACTATTCTTAGCTTTAGGCTGCATGACTGGCTGCATGACTGTTGGGAAACCATTTAACCTATTCCCTTTTCCCAAACTGCCCCAGTGTACGGCCCCTGATTCTGTGAAATACTTTGTATGTGTGTGACAGTTCAGAGTAGTGAAGTGATACAGATAGATGGCACTGTGTTTTGCACACATCATTGTCCCACATCATTCCTGGATGCAAAGTACCATTAAGTTAAAATTTATATGCCTGATGTCCAAAGTCTATTTTGAAATGGCACTATCTGAAGGAGCGATATTTCTTTTTGTTTTTCATGTCAAATAGTAAATACAAATAACATGAGTAATGCAAGTATTGCAAATGCAAACAGTAATTACTAAAAGACACGTTCTAAGGGTAAACTCTCATGTAGCTGGAAGGCATTAACTTCTAATTCCTCTCCTCCAACTGGACCTCACCTCTGCTATGAAGCCACATTTCACTTGCATCATGTCTTTTAACAGTGTTGTTAAATCAGGCTACACCTAACACGAGCACCAAACACCACTACCAGCATTCAACAGTGGAACTGAGGGAGGTTTAGACAGTGTTCCCCAACTCACATACCAAAGCAGAGTAAAACGTTGGTACTTGAAGCCACAGTCCCTGAGTTAGTATAACCTTGCTCTTCTTGTGGCTTTTGTGGTCCCTCCTCCAGAGCTTCCCTCTTTAGTTTTCATAAGCCTGATTTTTACATAGTTACATAGGAAACCATGACTGGTGATGAAAATTCACTGCATTGATCACAAAGCTCTGTCTAACAGTAACAGAGGTCAGTGATAATGGCAAGTGCTGGCTCTGATGGAGCTCTCTACCATGTGCTCATGTGCTGCCCTTCAGAATTATCTCAATTGCATCTCACAGTTCCTGAGCCCTAATACACAAAATACACAGATTTTTTTCAGTCAGTCAGTCATTCCTAATATCCATGCCACAGTAGATATGCTGAGAAAGAAAGTGAAAGATAAAAAACCCTCTGGAAGACATAAACTTAATATAAGCTACAGGAGGTTGACCTGTTCTGTAGTGAAATCAAACTGCAAGCTAGACACAGAGCTGGATATAAGGCTGTCATCAAGGCCCCTCCTCCAAGTGCAAACACAATTATTAAGAAGAGAGGCATCTAAAACCTTAATCAGGTACTAGCACGATGTACTTATTAAACACTTCTACTTATAAATCACAAGCCCATAGCTGGCCACACCTTTGTGCAAAAAGGTTTGAGTTTCCAGAACTATTGACCATGAAAGACTATGGTGTGTGTGTGTGGACAGTGCTTCCATGCATTTGCAGTAGACAGAAGATTACAAAAGGTGTAAGTTCCTTTCTACTATATTATATATATCTATTATATTATGTCTATTCCTTTTTATTATATACAATCAGTGTCTCCTATCATTTATCAGGAAAGGGAAAAAAGGCTTCTCTCCCAGAAGGTCTTGAGTTTTCCCATTCAAGAGCTGCAGTGCATCATTAACTTCTATGCAGAAAACATTGTTCACTCCAACCAGCAATTAGTGGCAACATTTCTATCCTGTGCAGTGATGAGATTTTTATGCTAATCATTACACAGCAGTAAATTAATCATTCGGGAACATTCAGATGGTATGTATATTTCATGAGACAGATACAGATATCAAGATCAGTTTGATATTTACTTATGGTAAATGGAAGTGTCTCAAATCGCTGTGGGGGAAGCATACTAACTAAACACACAGCCAAGGATTGGTAATGGAGCAGCAGAATCAGCACTGCTTCAACTCTCTCTTTGTTTTTAATTATTTTAAGAAAGCTAAAAATCTTGTGAGAACACATAGAAGAGAAGCATTCAAAGAGACAATGAAATGTCAGTATCGTCTTGGCACAATGAAGGACAAAAGCAAACCTGCCCTGCAATTCTTCTTTTATTGCTGGCAAAATTACTTACATTACATTATGCAGTATTGAAAACAGACTTTTCATCAGCATTTGTACTATAGTCTAGTCAGGTAAATGAATTATGCATTGGCCTCGTCCCTCTGTAACTATGCCTGAAACCTTGGAGTTGTAGCTGAAAGGAAGACTTACCCAGGGGCCTCTCTTCTTCTCAGGTGCATGAGATTTGTAATACCTTGAGGAAGATGATTATTTGAAATTTAAATTTTTGACATATATTTAAATACTACTGCTGGTTTTTTCAGCTCCCAGCTCACAGATCTTTGCAGGCAAAACCCCAAATGTTTATTGGAGGGAAATTTACCCATGGTCCCTTTGACGTAGAACATCATCAAACTACTTATGATAAGCACAGATTTATGGCAGGTGACCCTCACAATAATAGTAATATAAACAATGTCCTAAGCTATTACTTTCTCAATTAAAAGTTGAGAAAGATTCTCAAAGATAATGGCATGTCAGTGGAAGGCAAAGTTATGTTGGCTTACCTGGATCACCTCAGAAGTGCTCTTGAATTGAAAATTGACCAACTGATATATGTTTAATGGCCACTAATTGGAAGAGCATAATTGCTACACTGAGCAGTGATAAAGATAAGCTATTGCACAGATGGTACAAACTCCCACTGGGAAAGAAAATAAATTTATTAGCATCTCCTCGTTTATGGAAATTTTTGAGAGAGGTACATCTGAACAGGCAGATTATCAGAAGAGTACTACGGACAGATGAACTTGTGGGTCTGAGAACTAATATAGATAAGAAAAAAAAAGGGTGAATCAGAGACAATGTCTTATTTTAATGAAATCTGGTGTTACAAGTAAAAAAAAAACTTTGTTTTTCAATGTCAGAAATAAAATATTTTTATTTTCATTATTTCTATAAAAATAAGATGGCAGTTCTGATTTTTGAACATTTTTTTTTCCAAAACCAATGCTACTCTCTAGAACTGTGTACCTAAAATTGACATGAAGGTTAAATTTTCTTCAGGGTCATCATGGTCTTTCTATGGTCTATCTTACATAGCTGTGCTGCTTTTGGCCTGGGAATAGTTAATTTTCTTACTTAGGAGCTGACAAGCACATCTTGGCATGCGCTGTGGTGCCATGTGCACACCTGTAGTATTATTCTCCTATGCCGAGGAGTATTCTTGACTCCAGAGATTTTCTGTTTGACTTGAGGCAATGGAGAAAAACACAAATAAACAACATTTCCAAGAGAGCATAGGTTAAGATTTACAACAACATAACTTCACAGAACATCCCTCTGAATCTCTGATGTACAAAGCCTCATACCTTAAGGGAAAACAATATGGAACATAATTCAGGAAACAGTAACACTGCGAAAAGGACAAAAGGCTGGACTTGGAGACAGCTGAGGATCTGTCAGTGGTGAGCACCACCAACTGTGCTCTTGTCAAGCAAAAAACAAACAGGCATCACGCTTTGAAAGCAGGGCAAATCTTTGCTAACTTTATTTCAATATTGTTTCTTTAAAAAGATAGAGCAGAGTATCTCGAGGCAGCTTTTATGCTCCTGAAATGATTTGGAGAGAATATTGAAATAGTTAATAAATTTGATGGAAAACAGCTATTATCACAGTAAACAGATACCATGATTATGAATTCTACAAAAATGAATTGCTCATTATTTAGCTATTGCTCAACAGCAGAGCTGATTAACAGCACTAGGGACTGCCTGATATTTGGTTTAATACTCCATGTTCATAACATCAGTTGTTCGGTGCTGATTATATTGCAGCAGCTATTCACACCACTAAGTTTGCTTGTTGTAAAATTTAAAATCAAAACCAAGGATCACGTCACAAGGAAATAAGTAGAAATCATACACCTAAAATATTCCCCAAGACCAGCTGTATCTTCACTACAGATATGCCTGAAACTCATCTGAATATTCATCATCTCAGTAAGGAAGAAAAAAACCCAAACCCCCAAACCAACAAAGTATATAAGAATCAAATTCCCAGGTTAATCCCTCCATCAAAGTTAATATGTACCAGCATCCTCTAGTCCAGCTTCAGCAGGGGAGACCAACCCTGCAAGCTAGGGGCAGCTAGGAATGGCTTCAGGATTCTGAATCAAAATCTGCTCTTACACTGTGTTTGGATATCAGCTGGCAAGTACTGAAGGTCACAGATCACAGCTGTGTGTTGTTTCTGAAACATGGCATTTCATAGAAAAACTGCCACACGAAATTCTCTGCCTGTCACTGTGGCGAGTCTTCCATGAGAAAGAAAAAGACATGCATGGCTTTCCACGAGGAGGTGCCCAAAAAACCACAGGAGAGCTGGGAGCCCTCTGGTTGGCTTTCTATCCTCTGTGTCCTGGTTTATCTGAGTCTTAGGTGAACCTTTCATAAGATCTAAAAGTGGATCTGAATGAAACTACTATGCTATTTTAGCATTTTGACTATTATTTGACCATTCTACCATATATTACCATTAAAACAGACAAGATTAATTTGTCCTATAACCTGAAAACTTCTAGAAACTACAGTATTACCTTGAAACAGTGAAAAGAAAGGGCTGTTTAGTTAATAGTACATAATTCCAACGTGTAGAATGAAAGACAGAAACAAAACCAGTAAACGTGTACATTAAATCAATAAACTATTCTGATGCAAAAATTTTATTTGATATATTTTTCCTGCTGCACAGGATCACTGTGCATACAAATGGTTATTATATCATAGCCAAAGATATCTTCATCTGAAATATAAGGAGTACTTAAAGGAAGACATTTTAAGTGAAAATCACAAATGGAAGAGATCAAAACAGCAAAAATAAGCAGGAATGTGTAAAAGAGTGTGTTTTGCGGAAAACAGATGTAACAATAAAACACAAAATCAAGGTTAACAATTTACTACAGCTGTAGTCCACATGCATTAGTGGACTTACAATCTTTACTGAAGAACAGAAATCTTCTTTCTTGCTGTTTTATTACCTTGGCAACATCTCCTCCATGTCAGCAATTACATAGGAGACAACAGTCCAAACAGCAGCACAGAGATTCATCTGGTTTGGATCCTGAACTGTCATCGTGTCCCCTTGAGAATGATGAAACCAGAAGTATTTATTGATGTCATTATGCAAGCTGGCACCTACAGAGAAAAATGGGCAAAGTTCCATTATAGGAATACAAATATTTAAAGAGGAATATGAACCTGAATCTGTTCCTGGGCTGTTTATGATTAAATCCACATGCAACTATATAAAATTCATTATATATTTGAAATATAATAACTGTACAGAGGTGTGCCATGAGCACTTTGTAGGTTTTAGGTTAATTGACTCGAGTGAGCATGAGGCAGCAAAATTCACACTGGGGAAAAGAAGGCCTTTTCCTGGGAGACTCGTTTCCTCAGCAACAGTATGCATCCATTTTCTTCTGAAACTACGAGAGTTCAAGCAGGAAAATCCCATCAGCAACCCCACAGCAGCACTTCCCCAGCGCTCCAATGATGAATTACAACAGAGTTACAAATGCTTCCCTCGCTGTTATTTGTGTTGGGGAACACTTTGGAGTTTGCTTCTGCTTTTGAGCTCCTGTACATCACAAGGATGTGCTGTTTCAGAACAAGTTTCCAGATAATCTGGGGTAACCCAGGTAGCCCAGGACTACATTCCTCTCACAGTCAGGACTCTTCATCAGCTGGGACAGAAGCAAGTTAAGCGAAATCACGCTTCTTCCCATTCAGGAAAAACTGATTCCCTCTGGGACCACCTGGGCAGGGAAAGGACTACTTTTCCCCAAGTCAGGTGGGCTCAGGGAGCACGAATAATGCTTGCAAGGCATCACTCAAGGCAGACCAAAGCCAAGAGCTAGAGAAGCTGCCACTCGACTAGGAGCCGCAGCAGAGTTGCTGGCAGAGGATTGTAACCCTGGCTACTCTCTGTTCCAGTGCCCACTGACCCTCTCTAACTCCCTGTTCCCTTGAACTTCCTTCTTTCCCAGCTCATTACCTCTGCCTCTCCTCCAGTTTTATCAGCCTCCATTAGCTTTGTTGTAATGACAACAATCATTCCACCATGAACAGAATTCCATGCCAAATTTTGAAAATAAATATATTTAATATTTTCCCCCACCACACTCATTCACTGCTTGCAATTCCTTTGCCTTGATTCCTTTGTCCCGTTCCCTGACCAGGGCCAGGAGGTGCACAGCTCTCAGGGAAGGACCTGCTTAGCACAACAAGATCCACTCCTTTCTTGGTCAACAAACCTGGAGAACTGGTGTGAATTCACAAGTAAGAGCTATGGGCTGCAGGCAGAAACACAGACTGAGGATACTCCTACCATGCCAAGTAAGAAGGAAAAAATCCCAGGATTGTTTGATTATAAAGATGAAATACATGAATTATTCATATATTTATTTACATGCAATGGAAATCAGTATCAGATGATGAGGGCTTTGATAAACTCATGTGTGCTCATAAGACTTACTGTTATGATTTTTCTTGGTTTTCCTGAAATGCCTGAAGCCTTTGAAGAGAATGAAAGTAAAATTTCCCACAGCATAACTGTACATTCCTATAATACATATCTTTTGATCACTCGTACAGTCATTCAGAACAGAGCCCAGCTCTCTCTGTGGGTAACAGGCATGTTTCTACTGCTGTAATGGGGACTGACTTGGATGGCTCACTTCACTGCTATTTTAGACAGAAGGAATAGAAAGTTAATGCATTTTAATTCTATCCAAGGTGAAGATACCTTCATAAGAGAGATGATAAGCAGAAAGAACAAATGCTATAGCATAAGGTTATACAGTATTGTGATTGATTTTATTTTAAAAGGCTCTTGTTCTTAAATGACCTGTTTGCTCCTGACCTGAAGCACTGCAATCCCACAGAAGCCACTGGGTAGGTTACAGGTGCTGAATTGTGTTCCAATAATTTTAACATTAAATTTATGTCAGGTCATATTCACTTTCAAAATTTTCTTCCGAATCCTTTTAACGATATGCAATCATAAAAGGATTGAACAATGACAAATTCTTTAACTGATGGACTTCTGCACTACAGGCCCATTACAAGTTAAGCTGTTGAGGCAAACCCATTACTGTTTTTGAACACTTCTGTAAGACTCAAGACATAAATTGCCCAGATTTTGTTAGAGAATCAGAATTTGTTACACCAATCAGAGTAACTACGGATTTACAGAACAGCACTTTATCCCTTTGAATGGAATAGGAACTAACATCCTTTGCTTTGTCATGTTTAACACTTCGAAACACTGGAAAAGATTTTTCTTCTCTAAATTGATTTTATAAATCAGAGAATTATCGACTTTGACATCAATCAATTACCGTGCAAGAAAATCAGAATGTGTGAGTACAGAAAATATCAGAAGGTTCTCAAACTGGCCATGCTGTCTCTTTCCTGTTGTGGGCTAGCATTGAAGCCAGTGACCGGCAAACATCTTGAGAGACTAAGGTAAAGACCCTAAGAAAGCAGTTTTATCCCATGTAAGCAGAAACAAAAGTGAAAATCCATGTTCTTGGCTTGGAGCACAAGAACAGTTTACAGCTGAGGGCCTTATGCAAACCTCTGGACATGAAGCACCCTGGGGCACAGATATGACTGCAAGCAATTTTCATTGCAAGGCAAACTCCTGCTTCAAACTTGAGACTCCTCCATGCTGCTGTCAGCTGCCTGCAGACATTTCTGCTGCCAGAGGTTGCCAGGCTGCAGTGGGACCCTGAATGGTGCCCTTTCACCAGCAAATGCATCCAGGGCTGACACCAGCCCTTGCAGATGACCACGAAGAGGGAAGTTCTGCAGGGCCCTGCAGACTGTGGTCATGTTGGGTCACCTCAATAAAGCCCACGCGAACCTACAGCCCCTTTTCTGAAAATCTAACAGAAGAAGCAGTGCTGTCGGCATAAGTTGTTGTTGTTGTTGTTATGTAACATTTGTCTCAGAAACAACAGTCAGTAACAAATGGGGATTATTTTTGCCAGCTATATAAGCTAGGAGTCAAGTAAAACAGATGAGGAGCCATGGATCACAGACCTATAAATTATTCATCCATGTCCATGCTAGCTACCTAGAAAGAGGACAGCATACAGACTTAAAAGAGTCTGTAAGCTTTAATTAAGTACTTAAAACCCCTCAGTTGGGTGGTGTTACGTAGGTGTGTACCACGTATCTAATTCTGATTTCCAGGTGGAACCAATACTTGAACAAAAAAACAAGAGATGGGCTAGGTGCTACACTGTCACATTTTACACACTTTGCTTTTTGTCCAGCATTTGCAGAGCCACCATTAAAAAAAGGGGGAATCTTTGCTAAACAACCCTCTTTAATTGTGCTTTTTCAGTCTGTTCACTTTTACAGTGATGCAAGTCATATGAGGAACACTGCTGGCCAAAAAGGAAATCAGAGAAAGTGCTTCTAGCTGGATACAATAGGTGCTGTGGCATGAAAACAGTGAATGTTAAAAAATTGCTGCCAAAAATGCTGTACATATTACTTGAATGCATCAAAAATGTTGGAAATTAAAAACTGAAGAAAATTAATCATTTACAGATTCAATAAAATAATACAAAGATAATTAATAGTACCATTACAAGGTGACAGAAAACCCTGTTTAGCACAGTTTAGTTACCTAATTTAATGCAGTTATTACTGCATCAGCAGCTATCTAGTGCCATTTACCCTGGTGATCCCCCAGGGTCAAACACTAGGACAAGTTGCCCAGAGAGGCTGCAGAGTCTCCATCCTTTGAGATATTCAACACCTGACAGAACATGGACCTCAGCAACCTGCTGCAGCTGACCCTGCTTGAGCAGGGGGGTTGGACTAGGCGAGCTCAAGGGGTGCTGCCAAGCTCAGCCATTCTGTGGCACTCTAACCCATTGTGCCTTGGCTCTTCCAGACATCTCTTAGAATTAACACAACGTAAAAAAATTCTTCAATTCAATTCTTTATTCATGTCTTGAACTCATTCCATGATTCTCTGCATAACCAGCTATTTCATACTTGGTTTGATGCACTGCATAAGGCAGGTAAAAGCAGATGCTTTGGTAATTCATAGTGACAATGTATTTTTAGGAATCAGCTGTGTAAGTATATCTTGGGGAAAACACATACACACACACACACTCTGAAGAATTCTGAAAAACAGTCCATCCTTTCTAGCTTCTGATCTCAGCATGAAATGCCTAATGCAAATACTCATTTGCTGATGATAAGGATACTGACTTGCCTTACAATGTGTCCATATCAAACACCAATTCTTCACACATTAATAAACTGACACGAGGTTTTATTGCCAGCTTAAGAAGATGAGATGCTGCTATTGAGGTAAAAGGATGCATGGACCACAAAATGAATGATGAGCATGTCAATGATGACCACTGCTTCTTGTTACTCTGTGTCTACTGCCTTCATAAGCACTGCTGTCATAAGCCATAATTAGAATTAAACTCAATTGCCAGATATTTAAGCACTCAAATTATTGTCATTTGTGCAAACAATGACTGGAAAAGCAGATAATGATTATCAGAATGATAACAAAGGCAGTTTCCATAAAACACAAATATCTTAGAGGGGAAAAACATGCAGTAACTCCAGAGTAATTTTAAATCTTAAAAAATGTTGCATTGCACTCCTCCCTACATTTTCTTTCTTTTCTTTTTATACCCTAAATAGCATTCAATTGCCAAAGGAAGTCAAATGCGAATCGTGGAGTCAGTGCACGCTTGCTATGGAGCCCTATCAGTAGCTTCCCAGTTATCTTTGCTTCCAAGTAAACTTCACAGCTATGCCATGAATCTTTCAGATAGAACGGGAAAGTCCCCACTGTTTCTGTAACCTCACTTCGGTGTCCTGGGTCTTCAACACCACAGCTAGATCTCTGGGATGCTGACCTCTGCATGTGCGTTGCCTTATACAGTGAAGTAATATGCTAATGATTTACAAAAAAAGGTGTAACTTTTTCAGGCTTAATTTTATAGTAGTCCCTAGAGGTCCTGACAGAATTGCCCCTCCATTATTTTACACAGTATATATACACCTCTCTAAAGAGAGAAGACTCCAGCTCAGAAGAACATACACTCTAAATAGACAAGAGGGACTGAAGGATGAAAGGGGCATGCAGAGATGAAACGACACATTCATTTTCTCACAGCAGCTGAGAAAGGAATAGATGCCAGACATCCGAGCTGAGGCCACTGCCCTGCTGAGCAAGCTGTACTACCTCCTAACAGCAAAGCTGGAAATGCCTTACTTAACAAGGCATACTTTGCTCAATGTTTCCAAAAGTTCACAAATATAAAGGGGTTTTAACATGAGTTTCGCTTGCATCTTCTAAGTACCTGTTTAAGCTTCCCCTTCAGGTCAGGACAAACCTACATGCTATCAAAGGTACTGCTTGTAGTATGTCAACACATCAGATGCCTGATCTGAAATCTTATTTTTATTTCTGCATGATTTCCCTGGCTATAAAAGACAGATTCCTTTTTTCCTATCTATTATATACTGCTTTTGTTCTCTGCTTTTTCTTTAAGAAACAAAAAAACCTCTTTTACTTAATTTTCAAGTTTATTCTAATCTCAGACCTTTTAAATGCCAGTGACACTATTCAGGAATGTACTAAAAATCCATAATGCCTTAAAAATAAAGCAAGTCCTGATGAAATATATATGCCATTTTCTTTTACATTGAGTACTTAAAAATAACGAAAAAACAGGCAAAGGGACACATCCCAATCTTCTACGCAGCTAAAAACTGGTATGTACCAAGAAAACAAAAACACAGAAGTTAAGAGCATTCTATTCCTCACATACAGTAATAGAATCAATAGACTCTCTCTTCTCACAGCTGGAGCATTTCTGCCCCACACATTTGGAGAGGTCAAAACTTCAGGGCAGACGTAGGAAGACACATGGCTTTTCCTTCAAAGGACATGTGCCAAAGACCTACAAAAGGAAAAACGGATAAAAGGTAGGAATAGGAACCAATTTCTTATTTTATTTTTATTTTCATTTTGTGCCTTTCTAAAACCCAGCAAAGTCACAAATCTCAAGTGGTCAGGGAGTAAATCTGCTGCAGCTGTAGCTGCGTTCAGGATGGGCTGGCTGGAATGTTCTATCGGTGCCTCAGCATCTCTTGCTGCAAGCCCTGTAGAGTGCCTGACTGCTTGTTTTAGGTGTTGTACAGATGTTTTGTGTGCTGCCCTTGCCTAACCACAATCTGCAGAACTATTACTGTAATGAAAACCCACTTACTGAAGGCATCTCTTGCATGTATTTTGGTGCTCATATTAACCTCTTCCTTTGTGGGATAACCTGTAGCTGACAGCTGGCTTTAATGCCAATTATTTAATTGTCCATTTTTCGAGTGAGTAGAGGCAATAGAGAATGCTAATGCTGTTTAGTGGGGCACTGACAACATTAATTTTCCTGTCACTTAGTCTCAAATGATGAAATTACAGGCTAAGTTGCTTGAGTTTCATGGCTACAGACACTGAAATAGTTTCCAGTACAGAGCTTATAAATAACATCAGAAGCCCTGCTGTTTCACCTCCTGAGTCACTCTCAAAAGTCTTTAAAATTCATGATTCGAACAACAAGACAGAGGGAAAGCTTTCAGTTGGTTGTTTCAGTGACTAATTAAATGAGACTACAGTGTAAGAGAGACAATATGAAGTATGTATTACTTCTTGTTTTGCTTAATGCATTTCAGAATTAATCCTGTGGATACACTAAATGGACTAACTTACAGCTCAGGATTATCACAGTTACTTTTGCAATGCATTAACCTTTCACTTATTGCATCAGAGGACCAGTGACAGCAGGGGATCCAACCTAAACTCACATGAAATGCTGTGAAATGAGGTGCCAGGGAAGGAAGCAGTTCTACTCTTAGAGCACAGGTTGACTAGACTCTAAAATAATATCCTCAACAACCCCTTGACTGGGAAATAACCCACAAACCCCCAGACAAATCTTCAGCAGTAAAAAGCATCTTCCACAGTAAAAAGAGGAAGTTCTTCTTCCACTCATTCAATCCCTGTCTTAAATCATCAAGGTTCTTTTCTTTTTTAATAAAAAAGAGGAAATAAAAGGGTAAGTCTCCCTACCTGGTGCTGCCTAAACATAACGCAGTTGCAGGCTCACTATCTGCGATGGAGAGATCCTCCATAGGCCCAATTATCACTAATTTTTGAACCTATTTACACTTCTACTCACAGCTCCCTGTGGCAATGCATGGTGTGCCCGAGCATTTCGTGTGGGCACAGTACGGTTCTCACTTCATGAGCTGTAGTAGTAGCACCCTTCATTTGTTCATTCACCTTCATACAACTGGTGGCTTAATACAGTTTTATCACACCTAACTCAGCAGCTTTTTCCAAAGCTGAACAGTCTTCCTCACGTAGAAATTATTCAATATCTCTGAGGTATGCAGGTTTCTGGTGACTCTTCTCCTTTTTCTAATTGTGTTTCACCATTCCTGAGATGAGAAGGCCAATACTTCCTGCAAGCACCAGCCTGTGAATAGACTCGTGATGTGACTGCAGCATACCACAACACATCTCCTGGGGATGCTTTCTGCTTTTTCTCTCCTCCCTCCTTCCTCAGCTGCATGAAACACTGTGTTTTTTACCTTCCCTGGGTATTGACTTGACAATTTCAGACAATTATCCACAGTGATTCCCAGATCATTCTTCTTGAAGGTAACGTGGATCCTGTTGCTCTGTATACATAGCTCCTATACTGCATCACTCCGCATTTATTGACACAAAAATGTCACTGGCTGCTGTATTCTTTAGGCATTTTCTACTATAAGATTACTGTCACATTTTCACAGTCAGCTTCAGTTTCGACACAAAATCTTTGAAGCGAACTTTGCCAACTTGTTATTCTTGCTGTTCACTCCCTTTGCAGCTAACATGGAGTTTTGTAAACATCCACAGTGACAAAAAACAGGTGACTGGGCAGCCTAATAAAGACTTTCTCCATTAAGAAGACCAACAACTTATTACTACCTTTTTAAAATCAGGTATTTACCATGAAGGAGGAAAATACCTCTCGCCTCACAGTACCTTCTTCCTCTATAGTCTTTGATCCAGAAGCTTTTGAAGAATAAACTGTACTTTACTGACCAGATCCAGCTACAAAAATGGTTATAAACTCTTCTGAAAATGTCTTGCTAGATTGGTGAGGTATGACTTCTTTCTTCCAAAGCACCACAGACTCTTGAATTACTTTTGTATTTTCTGTTTTGGCTCTGTGACCACCTTGGCTAACTAAATCACAGATCCCTATTTAGGGGATTCCCTATTTAGGACATATAAATTTAGAAGGAGTATGTACCTGTATTAGATGGCTGTTTATGCTTGTATATATTGTGTATATTTTAATATAATTTATTTAATTTTTGCTTTCTTTAAAATTATGTACATGCCTACATATGTTATGCAGATGCAAACTACCTAAAAAGTCGATAGTTGTAAAATTGATTGTTGGATTTATAAATCCCTTACATTTCACATTTTTTTTTAAACACTGTAAGTGGAATGAAAGTCATTGCAAAATCAGCAGTTTCTCTAATTTACAATTCTTTTTCATGTATTTGTTTATGTCTCAGCTCAGTAAAGCAGTTAAACATTGTGCATACGATTTATTTTAATGCTATTAAGCTTTAAATGTCACACACAAGGGTCAAGTGAATACTGGAACCCATTTAAACCATCTTTCCTGACCAAATGCATTTCTGTGTCTCTATACTCTCTGTATAACTGCACCATGTAGCTGACATTATAAGGCTGCTTAGAACCCCAAACTATTGAAGTGCTTTCTTCAATGTTCTCTGCTAGCCAAAGAGCCTCCTGCTAACACCCAGGGCTAGACCCTTGCTCCACCCTTTTCCAACAACTTTCAAAATCACCCCAGAAAAGTTGTGGAAACAGACATCCCCTAGACCATTTGAAAGTCACACATGGGGAGAGAGAACCGTGAAAACGACCCACGTGTCAAGATTTTGAGTAGCATTTCTGTTTGCAGTAATTGTCTGCATTCATTTACATTTTCAATCCATTCAAGAATCTTCCTTGTATTTTACAAGAAATGGCGCTATTTCCTGATCCAAACTCACAAACCAGTTTAAAGCAAGCCTGCAGGTATGCTTTTCCAGAGGATGCTGGAGACAGAGAGGAAGACGCAGGTTCCCATTTGCTCTAGCCTTCCCTCCTCGATACGATTACAGCTGGATGTTTACTCACCAAGTTCCTGTAGGAGCCTTCCCACCAAGCAGTCCACTACTAGAAGTGCCAATATTCATAGGACCCAGCTAAGCAGAGCTCCCTTCTGCCCAGATGGTGGTGAAAAGGGCCAGATAATGAGCATTCCTGTGCTTAACTAGTTATGAAAAAAATTCCCAGAACACCAAACCAGTCACCTAATTTAAGTAAAACACATCCTAAGCACACTACAACTATGTTGTATTTTATATCACAGAAACCAAAACTGCATTTATTCAACCACACCCACAGGATGAGCAATGGTTTTACTGTCTCTGTTTTTGCACCCCACCAAGACGATCAAACTCTTCAAGCTCATGGTGGATTTTAGATGTAGGACCATTAGACAAAGCTGGAAGAATATACTATGCCTACAACAATAAAATATCCTTCAAAATATCTGTGGTTACTTTGAGTAATGCATACTTGAGTTTTAAACCAGTAAGCTATTTCATAACACATTAGATGCTCCAGATACTGGTGATGAAATATCTCTTTCATTTGCTCTCCAAACCAGTGTATATTTATCTAGTTCATTAGTAACAGAAATGCTGACAAGTTCTTGAAACAAACTTCAAAGCTTTATTGCAAGGTTCAGGACTATCCAAATGTGGGTGTTTTCAGCCTTTAGTGTTCAGGTTCAGAGAGCCACAAAATCTGCAGTCCAGGGACACTTTCTGGGGTTGCAAAAGGCAGGTGAAAGGGAGCACAGCACTGCACCAACACTGCTCCCTTCACACCTTCCTCAGCTGGCCCACCCAATCCTGCAGGGTGCCTCAGCCGCAAGCCAACATTAGGATTAGGGTTTAGACAGCCACAAAACCTTTCTGCTCTAGTCTAAGATCATGTTATCCAATGGGTGATGAACACAAAGTAGCAGGAATGAATATTATTCAATATTTTAAACAACATATTGCATATTTTTGTCAGCAAAACTACAAAGGAACAACACACTTTAACAACAAAAAAAGAAAGATAAAAATATTTAAAGTACAGTGAAGACACCTGCTGCAACACTGTTCTTCACAGTCTCAGAATCTCTCTGTTTTAATGTTCCATGAAATTACATGGGGCTTCATTAGGAAAAAAAAAGGAGAAAAATAAAGAATTTCTGTCCTTTAAAGTAAGGAAGTAGAGAAATTCCTCACACCTGATCTGACGCTCCAGTGTGTCACAACTTGTATGTGGGCTCTGGCTAACCCACGAAGCAGAACTAATCCTAGAAGAAGACAAAGCAAATAAAGCAATGTCCCTAACTAGCACGACTCTTCTAACCTGTAAATTGAGTTGCTGTGATAGCTATTTTGCCACAGTGCAAATGCACTTGTCAAAATGCTAATATATTAAGAGCAAAAAACCCCAAACATATAAGCTTAGGAAGAACACAATGAGAAGCTGACAATTAATTTCAAGTTGAAAGCTTAACCTGTTTGCTTTCAGTGAAAGATCCTCAGTCCCATCAGTAAGTGCAAATAGCATTTCCCTTAAACACAGGCTTACTGCATTCTCTGTTTTACTACACTGTTTTCTTATAAAGTTGAGCTTTACTTCGGTTTTGTTCAAATTAAATCTATATGGTTGAAGGCCTCTTTTAAAACATGGAATGCAAAGACTGGTTGGGTGAAAGTTTACAGAAACAGAACAAGGCACTAGCGAGTCCAGCTTTCATGAGCGCCAAGCTGTTGAGCACAGCTTTGAAAATCCTCCTCCAGAAACAATCTGATTATCTCCATCACAATCATAATTTTGCAGAAATCAAGGATCAATATATATTTTTAACCATTTGTGAGCAAAAATGTTCAAGGGCCCATTTAAAATTATATACTTTTACAGAAATTTCTAAGCAACTCCAAAAGGCACAACGTTTTACATACAACGCAACAAATGCAGATAATTTGATAACAGTGACCAAGCTCTACACAATAAAAAGCAAACAAACCTCTATTAGTTTAAATACTCCCCACCATCCTTCTGGTATATTGTGTCCATGCTAAAATTTAAAGCAATGCTTACAGCTGTATAAATTGAAGTAATTTCAATTTGGATTTAGTCAAAGAAATCAAGCACAAGCACACTCTTGTAAAGCTGTTTATGGTGCCACATTCAAATACCACCTATAGACTAATGCAAAGGGAGAAAAAAACCCCAGTGATGATGATTGTTTGCAGCCCAGAGCAAGACTATTATCAAATGATTAGAATTATTTTAATAGAGAGAAGCTAGAATTTAATAAATCCTTAAAAACCCCTTAATCTCTGCATTGCTATGCTTCCCTTTCACAGGAGAAAGACACACTCCCCAAATTCAAGAATTAATAACTAGAATACCATTAGACTATTGGTTCCTTTCAAATACATAAATAGAAGACTCTTTTTACACAGCAGATACATAACAATAAATAAATAAATAAATATATATACACACACACATATACAGCAACCCACACATAATTAAAAACCTTTCAGGAGCCAAATGCACACTTGCTCAACATAACGGCATGCTTTCAATTCTAAGGACTGCAACAAGTTCTCAGCCAAACTGGAATTAGAAGTCTTGCCTAAAAATAACCTGAATGAAAAGCTTTTATACTCTGCTCAGTATTTATTTTACTTTGACATCCTCACTTTACTTTTACATCCTCACTTTAAAACTAACAGGCATCTGATAGTAAAAATGAAAGACAGGGTGATTTTTCTTGCTTTGAGGCCCATCATTGCAAAATAATTGTGCACGATTATGGGTTGAATAGCTTCCATTTCCCACTCCTACAAGGACTGACACAAAAGAAGAAAACCTGGCAGGTCTCATTAGTCCTGGATAGTCTAACCTTGGCCTTAGCTGTCATCGGATTCTTCAGAAAAGGTGAAGAAAAAGCACCAGCTTTTCAGAAATGCAGCCACTGAAATTCGAATGCATTGAGTGAAGAAGAGAGTGTTTCTCTTGTCACATATTCCTTTCAGGGTCAAAAAACACACTGAGATTTTAAATAAGTAACTCGTTCCAGGTAAGTACAGTCAAGCTGTTTTCAGGCTGACAGACTGCTATTACATCCCACCACTGCCAGCAGGGTCCACTGCTGTGACTCCAAACGTGGCTCTCAGTTTGGAAAAATGCGGTGTAGCAGAGAAGACAACAATAATTACTTCAATAATTAGATTCTTGTGTTGTGTATCGAGAGCCCAAGGCTTATGTGGAATTAGATGAGGCACCCAGGGTGTCTTTACCACTATCTATTTTAGCAAATGGAGGGGCCAAACATTCACTCCTTGAAACAGTAGAAGGGCAACCACACTTTTCTCCATCTCAATGAATTTAAAGCACAATGCAAATCATAAAGAAAAACAGAATGATCCAAAAAAAAGGCAGCAAAAGGCAAGGAATAATGCTATCCATGACTGGGACATGTGTCCAACACTTAACCTTTTTTTTTTTTTTTTTCCTGCAAAAATGATGCTCTACACCTAAAACTGGGGGACAGATGTTTTTGCCCAGGTAAATGTAATGAGGGCTGGGTCCAAGGGCCAAGACTCAACTCACAGACCTCAGGGAGGGGAAACCAAAAGAGGTCTGGCTGGGAAGGACTAACACAAGCCATGGGCAAAACAGTGATCCTGCCCATTTCCACAGATGGAAGAGAGCTGGCTCAGCAGGCAGGAGCTCTCACACCTGTTAAATTTTTACAGTGCTTCTTATCATTCTCTTAGCTCAGGCCCCAGGAACCACACACAGTCCCTTCCCTCTTGCTCTCTAATTAGAAACTTGAAGTCATTACTTGGGTTAAGGGATAGTGAAATCGTCACTGGGTTGAGTATACTGAGTGAAAAAGTTTTTAATCCAAGATAATGTTCTCAAAAACAGAGCACCATGTCTCAAAACCATTTTACCATTAACAAATTTCCTGGCAGCTATTTGTCTGATGAAAAGAGAAGCTGCATGGAAAAGATAGAGAAAGCAAATGACATTTTTAACTGTGTGATGATCCCTTCTTCTCCTCAAGCATCCTGAAATAAAAGACATAAATGCAAAGCACTTGGAGGCTTCAACAGCATCCAATGCATGTGCTTTTAATGATGACTGCACAAGAACATCTGCCCTAAAATCTAGCCAGCAGGTGTTGGTGGACAAGAAAAGTACCCATAGTAATTAGGAACTATAGGAAGAGGCAGGCAGACTAATTAAGTTTTCTCAATGCTTCCCATTTAGCATATCTTAGGGATTTAAAATTAAAGATGTGTCTAATTCAGGCTGTTTTCAAGATTAAGATGTTTAAAACTTGTCAATTAGTTTTAGCTGCACAATGAAATCTGTTTCTTAGTTGAAGTCAGAAAGGCTAAAATTGTCCAGGCCAAGAAAGCAAGCTGCTGCAGCAGGATGTTGAAGCCCTGACATGATCAGCCTGTGATTCTCACACTGCAGCACAGCAAGAGAGTGAGAGCTGCCCTGTCAGACCTGATCTCTTTCATGTTGTTGGTGTTCCAAGCTCAAGGGTAATGGTGGCTGCAGCATTATTTCAAGGCTGGCAGTTCTGTGCAAATAGCTTAGGAACCTCCCTAGTCCTTCTGCATGGGGAAAAAAAACCCACCCCAAGAACTAATCAAGGCTTTTCCAAAATGAGGGATTTTGGCTATTAGTGACCATCTCTTTCTGCAGCCTTTGAACAGAGACAACAAAATGAGAATGCACTACGACTTGCTTGAAACCAGCATAGACTGTGTGAGTGCAGCCCACAAGAATGTGCCTCTTTCTCCAGCAGCTGCCATGGATGCAAGGGCCTGGGTCAGGCTGCAAGATGCACCAGTTGAGGCCGGAGTGCAATAAAAATCACAAGTTCAGCAGTATTTATCTACAGCAGTATTTATCTACAGCCCAGCCTTCACCAGTATTTATCTACAGACCTCTTTCAGTGACACCTGTAGCACATACAGCAGCCCTTAATTCTGCTCTGCAATATGAATGAAAAGATAGCTGGTTAACAACTGTCTTGTGCTATTTTTTAAAGTATTTTTCAAACCCGTACAGCTTATCTCAGAGCCTCTGTAATTTGGAACTCAAGCGCTGCTGCTGCAATGTCTTATTTGCACACAGATTCAGCTAGCACTTTTAAAACATAGAACAGAAATAATACACAAAGAGTCAATAACACTAATTGTTATTAATACTTCCTGCTTATCTCTGGCTTAAATCTGAAAATGAACTAAAAGTTGCTTTTGTTTAAGAGTAGTTATCCTAGAAAGCTGAAAGTCCAAGATCTCCCACAGCTCTAAGCCTGCCATTTCACTCTCCCTCTGAGCCTTTTCCCTTCCCATCTGCCATACACTGCCTTTCAGCTTGAGCCTAGCAGGACCTCGCTGAAGGACGAGGGCATTGGATTTATATTATACAGAGGCTCAAAGGAAAGACTTTATCATAATTTACATGTAACACTTTAACTAACTTATCTTGCACTTTAACTAACTAACAGAACATTCCTGTATCTAAAAGGGTCCTGCCTGTAATGTCTATTGTCAGCCTGGTTACCCAGATTATTCAGCAGTGCTTAGACTATATGCACTACACAGAACAGAAAACCAGATAAACTGGGGAAAACCTTAAAGATTCAGCCCACCTGTTTCTCTCTCTCTGGCAGAAGCCAATGTTTCGAGAAAAAATGCGAGAAAAGGGTCTCATCCTTCAGTACACCTGTCCAGCCATCAACAGATTAAGGACTTTCTGAGTAGGAATTTGCCTTCATATCACTGTTTTGGACAGGCTTTCTCCCATGCAGTACTTGATCCTTATTAAATTTATGTTTGATCTTGATTTCCAAAACATCTCGTGATGCCGATTTCCTCCATTCAATTAATGTTGCCCAGAGAAGTGTATCTTAAAGCGGGTGCTGATGCTCTGATCCTCTGGTTATATTACAGAAGGTGAATAGTTATTCTCTATCATATTATAGTGTTGTTTATATATCTCTCTCATATACTCATCATATTTTTTACTTAGATTATAACAGTTTAGTTGGTTGCTTCTACCATAAATCATGAAGGGGTCAGTCTGATAAAACCTGGAACTAGCCTGGTTCCTGTCTGCATCAAAGTCCAGAGAGCAGCTTGTACAGGATAAAGATTGGTTTTGTTTGATTAAGCTAATAATTTGTAACCCATATTATCTTGCTGCAGTGATACATGATGAAAAAACTGCAGCGTCCTGGAATCCATAATAGGGGCAGACCGCGAAAGGCAGAGCTAGGAAAAAATTGGCTTTCCCTTTTGCAGGAAATGACACAATTCTGCTTTTCTCTTTTCCCAACCCAAAAAAAAAAAAAAAAAGGCACCCAAAACTTTTCTCATCAAGTGAAATAAACCAGCAAAAACAAATACTCCAATCACATGTATTTTGACTCAATACATACACAAAATAAAATCTTAAAAAATTTGTTTAGATCAGCACTCTAAATTTTATAAAAATGTTTACTCTTAGTGAAATATTCACAATTCTGTTATTTTCTATTCCAATTTCATCAAAATAGGTCTTGTTTATATAAACGAACACAATTCAGTATCTAATCTACTGACAGAAACTACATCTGCAATGCATTCTATCTGTGAAGAAGGCCCAAAACACACACCTAGGATCAATGCCTTTAATGTCAGGCACCAAAGCACTGTGATCTCCAGATGTTACCTGAATATAGCATGGTCCAGCACCTCGGTGTACATAATGGCTCCCTTTGAACTAACTTTCTGATCCTATAAGACATGTATAAAAGTTCAAAGTTATGTTGAACACTAAGGACACCAGAAGAGAAAAGGGAAATTATGTATACTGCAAGGTTGATCCAAACTGCATGAAAAATATACTCAGAGAGTGAAAAATGGAAGGATCTTTAGACTGGGACACCATATGGGTCTGAGACTATTTCGTATTTTCATTATAGACCAGAACAATGGAGCAGTCTTCCTATACTGTGAGATGACACTAACCAAGGACATATAGCAGGGGCACTGAGAGCATGATGAGAATTTGTTAAGTGATGTTCACCAATGAGATACTTGAAAAGACAACTCAGGATAATGATCAGTAGGGCCAAGTGTAAACTACTACACCAAGGAAGGAAAAAATCAACTTCACATAAAAACCTGCTGCAAGAGGAAAGAAGTAACCATGTCTTCGGGTTCACAATGAAAAGAAATGAGAGTTAAAGCTCTTAAATTGCAGCAAGAATTGGTTACATAGGAGAAAAACTTCCTTAAGCACTAAGAATAGCACTGGGACAAGCCAGCTGGTCTATCATGTTTCCATTTCAGTAAGTCTTCAAGACCAGCTTAAACAAATGTGAAAGAAATGACAGAGACATTGGCAAGACCATGCTGGAATGAAGGATATTTAGAGGTTCTCTAGAAACGTTCTTGCCAGCTCTGTGGTTCTTTGAAATCTCATCTGTTTGTGTGGCTTTCTGAAATGGCTGCTGAACAGACTACAGATCTTCTTTTTCTGGCACTTGGCTTGACCCATGGCTCCAGGCAAGTTTGGCCTGTGAGGCAGAGGGAAATTCAGGATCACTATTCCAAGTGAACTCTGCAAAGAGCAAGTAGAATTTGGTTACGCCAAATTTCTGGCGTAACCTTGTTCCATTTTAAGAACAACAACGTTACATCAGAAAAATGTCCCACTCTTAAATACTTTGCATTAACTGCAATGCATATGTGTGTGAAAAACAGTGCTAAAAGTCTTTCCTCTAGCAGTTACCCATTTAAGGAATGTAAGGCAAAAAAATTCTTGAAAATCACTTCTGGGACTTCAGTGGTGATAGCTTTGGTTTTTGTTTCTTCACATCTGTCTGACCAGAGATGGACAACTGAGCACTGTTCTTTCTCAGCTGGCTCCCATAAACTCCCATTGTGCTTCGGTTGTTGTTTCTGTGGTTTTGGATTTGGGGGGAAACAGGCAGCCAATCCAGACAATCCTTGTTCAGGTAAAAACACCCTGCTTTAGAAGTCTTCATCACCTTTGCCCTCAGAGAATTCAAGTTTTTCTGTCTCCTCTCTCTAATTAGCAACTCTAAGCTTTCAGTATCCGTCAGGAAGTGAGGTGCTTGTACACATCTCCAAAGGAATTTGGGATAGCTATAAAGTGCCAATGCTCTAAACTCCCATATCTTTGCTTGTAGGATAGAGTACCTACCCATTGAGAATTCAAGCTGCTCAACTTCTTTCTCCTCCACAACGCCACATTAATGGTTTTCAACTGCTTCCAATTTTAAATCTATAAACGTTTTCTAACACATGGATTATCCCAACTGACAACAACTGGATAATCAAGCCCATGGACAATAAACTTGTGCTCTTAGTAGGAGATGTTGATGGAGAGGTTGGAGAGGTTGATGTTGATTTTTAGGAGTAATCCACAATCCCTCAGGAGTCTGGAGAGCAGAGTCCGAAAATCCCTAGCGTTCTTTACTTCAGCTTTCTTTAAAAACAACAGCAACAACTACAAAAATTTTTCTGTCCCAGAAGGTCACTGCTTGTGTTTAATATAACTAATAGAACTGAACTGCAAAAGGAAAAGTTCCTATTTTCTTTGGTGGATTTCCAAGGCCCCACATAGTAATTGAGACAGAGCTCTGCCATGGGCACTGAAAACAGTTGAGAGCTGTGGACAGACTGGCCCTGATGTATAGTAAATCATAATTAGATTTTTTGGCTCTTTGCATGGGGAATTCCAATAAACTGCTTCTCTTTTTGAGATTCATGCTTTGTCCTTGCAGACAGATTTGTTTATGTGCCCCTAAAATACATATATAGGAAGCTCCTGCTTCCACTTAGGCTGTTTTTTTCTTTACACTCATCTACAATACTTGCTCAGGTGAAGCTTTTGTGCTAAATAGCTGCAAGGTCTGGTGATTCCAGCAGAAGATAGATCAGCTTAATTAGGAAGGTAATGATGACTCCTTCCTCTTTATTGCACTATACCTTTTGAAAAGGTAGCTCATAAGCAACCCTTGGATAACTGCTATCATTAGGGAAACTGAGGAACTATAAATTGCTCAGTGATTATGGCACATGATGTCACAGACAGAACAGTAACCCTGTACCTTCTCTCTTGCACTCCTATGCAGCCCATGATCCTTTCTCGAGGATTTGCCAATATAAAATACAAATGTATATTCAGTTTCTTTCACACTTAAGTATTTTTCTGTGGTCTACTCCATGTGTGAATTGACTGAAACTGTTGCATGAAAACACATATAATATCACTGGAAAGGGATTTCTGGGAAAAATAAATTGGTATCCAATAAATTCTGCTCTTCAGAAATTCAGTAGCACTATAGACCCAATCTGTAGGATGAGCTTTGAAGACAAACATTTACAGGGTTCCAATTCTGTGGTTTATAAATGTTAACAATGTTCTGGAGAGTCTGACACCGAAATAATTTTGAACTTGCTCCTCTGAGGAAGATGTCTTTATAAATTATTTCTGAGTTTTGTATTTGTTCAGTTTGGACTACTATCAAAAGCATTCTTCAAAGGCCTCAGACATTTACACCTAAAATGTCACCTGCAAATGAAAGTGTGTTATGTTTGCTGCTTCAGGAAGGAACAAGTTTTCTGATTAATATCTAAAACTGTCACTAAAAAGTATTCAGATCCTGAATCAAAATCATACTTGGTTCGAATCTCCAGAGTGCCCTGCACAGTCAGCTGAGATGTTTCTACAACCTCCTTTCCATGTAAAACTTCTAGAACTTCGGGGTGAAAATTGCTGTTGAAGCACTATATTAGCTATAATAAGCAATGAAAGAATATGAAGAAAGTAACTGCTGTAGCAAAAAAATAAAAACTCTCAGGTCTCCTCATGGCAGCAAAATTGGGAAGACGGGAAGAGGTACTGCTCATGGTATAGGAAAATGAAGCTAGGGATTGTTTAGCCAAACAGGGCAAATAAAAATTGATGGTGCTGAATAGATTGCTTGGGGGACCTGGCCAATGCCATTAGGAAGTTGCTTCCTATCATCTAGGAGAAGTTGTGGCAATTAGGGGAAGACCCCAATGATTGAAAAAAGGCAAATGTTATGCCTGTTGTAAAATCTAAAGCAGCAGGATCCAGAAGTGTGTTCAGAGGAGGCCACTAAGTTGACTGGAGGGGTGGAGCACCTCTCCTATAAGGAAAGGCTGAAAGAATTGGGATTGTTCAGCCTGGAAAAGAGAAACCCTTGGGGTGACATAATTGTGGCCTTTCTTAAGGTAGCCCACAAGATGGAGTGGGATTTTTTACTAGAGCATGTAGTGAGAGGACAAGGGGGAATAGATTCAAACTGAACGTTCAGAGTAGACGCTGATTAGATGCCAAGAAGAAATTCTATACTGTGAGGGCGGTGATGCACTGGAGCAGGCTGCCCAGAGAAGCTGCGGATGCCGCATCCCTGGGAGTGTTCAAGGCCAGGCTGGATGATGCTCTGAGCAACCTGACCTAGTAAAAAGTGTCTCTGACCACAGCATAAGGGTTGAAACAAGATGATCTTTAAGGTCTCTTTCAATCCAAACCATTCTATAATCCTATGATGATTCTATGAACTACAAACTAAGAACTCAGTCCCCAGGAAAATTACGGACTGGAGGAGGGGAATAAAAGTGGGTGGAAAATGGCCTGGGCGCCTGGGCTCAAAGGGTCACCATCAACAGTTTGAGGTGGCTGGTTATGAGTGGTGTGACACCCAGGGGTCCATGCCAGGTCAGGACCCTTTGCAACCTTAGCAGTGTTCCAGATGACAGGGGTGGCCTGTGTCTCCAGAAAATTTGTGGAGGGAGCAGTTGTGTATGCTGGAAGGCAGAGCTGCTGTTCAGAGAGCTCAAAATCCAGAACTGGCCTGACACGGACTTCGCAAAATTCACCAAAGACAAAACAAAAGTCCTGTATTGGAAGAGGACAACCCACAGTACTGGTGGGAGGTGCACCAGCAGTTCTGCAGAGCAGGAGCTCCTGTGCAAGAGGCACCAGCAAAACCTCGTGGCAACGAGAAAATGTAGGGGCCTCTTTAGAAACAGGGCAGCCAACGGGTCCAAGGAAGTGATGTTTTCTAAATATTACATCTTTTGTGACTCCAGACCAAGAGAGGTGTGAACAAACTGGCCAGAGGAGACATAATCACCCTGGCTGGATGATCACCTTGTTCTCATCATTCATCATTCCAATACAGCAATTACATCAGCTGTGTTCTGCTGTAATTTGAAACTTGACTCCAAACCAATGGAAACTCCAAATAGTTGAGGATGCAGCAAGACCTGAAGAATCCTATTAGAAACACCCATCATATGACTTCATATAGGAAAGTACTTGGAGAGCTGCAAGCCAGACCTTAATATATTTAACCTCTGTCCCTCCCATCAAGGGCAGTTTACACGTGGTCTTCCTGGAATGCTACTGAATACTTTATTTTTATTTGGTTTTTAATACTGATGCAATTTCAATTTGTTTTCCAGGAATGAAATCCATGAATCCACAGATATTTCTGCTGTTGTTCCTAACAACCATTCTAGACCATTACACATTTGCTGAGATCTCTCACAAAATCTCCACACTATCAATGTGTCCTATTTTTCATACAGTCAAATTTCTAAAGGTATATAAATAAATAAATTGTGGAGAGACTCTTATTTTACTTCCACACTTTTTTGGCAAACATCTCCAAATTCCTTTCAGAACTCTGATTAAGCTCTTTTTTTATTATTATTTTTTCTTTCTCTTTACTTCATTATTTGCATAAGCTTCACTGAAGCCAGGGGCAGTTCTAGGAATAAGGCTTGACTGACTTGTACTTCCAAAATGCCTATTTAACATGTTAACACTGAGCTCTGTGTGTTAATGTAGAACACTTGTGTTTTTAGGATCAACAAATGACGAATACTTCCATCTGAAAAAAGAATATTCCCACCCACAGGAACAGAATTCAGCTTTCCTAAGCAGCAAACAATAGAGAATTAAGATGTCTCTTAGAGGCACAGCCAGAATAAAAACAACCACACCCCAAATCCGAATGAGATCCTCAGTTAGATATTTTCAGTGTTTCTTTTCTGAGACAAAGTATGTTCTGTTACTAAAAAGGTGAATTGCAGAAGCAAATTTATTGATTTTCTGGAGATATTTATGAATTGCATATGCTTCCAGGAAGAATCTATTTAATAACAGGGTCATTTATGCCAATCCATCTCATGTAAGTTTTTGAAGAGTAAGCATCTAAAAGGAAAGAAGAAATATAACCTTTCTGATATTCAAAGAAAGAAGAGTGACAGAATAAGAGAAAGAAGTCCACTAGTCAAAAAGTGCAAGAAACACTAGAATTTATGATTTCATTTCAAACTCCTTAATTTAAATTTTCATTACTAGATTAATGCGCTTATATAATATTAGTACAGGGCTGAAAACACTGGAACAGTTCTACTTCTTCTAGGATTCTAAAAGCCTATCAGAACGTCAGTGTTTCAAACTAATTTTTGTAATAGTCGTATAAGATTATTTTAAAGCTGTCTTGCCTAAGATCATTGAAAAACAAATTTTAAGAGATATGGAATACCAGCTACTTAACCCATGTGCTGTAATTCTTCACTTCTGACCACCAAGAAAACTTTGCCAAACTGCATCACAGATACAGATGAAAAAAATACCTAGAAACAAAATAAGAAATTCAGCAATGTATGATAGAGTTTTGCAAATATTTTTTGTTTCATAGTTCAAATTTCCGCTGGGATCAGCAAGTTAATGATAGTTCTATTTTTGTAACTGTAATTAGGATTATCTAAATATTATGGAAATCAAAGACAAGAGCTTATGGTATTCAAAAATCTAGGCTTAAGTGAGAAAGAAGAATTTCATTATGAAAATGCTCGTAATATTTACTGGCAGATTCACAGATATTTCAATGCCAGCAAAACCAATTACCATTACACCATCTAAGCAACACATGGCAAACAAGTAGATACCTTGATACTGCATCAAGCCCATCCCTCCTGCTTGATTTACCCTTTACTTTTTGAAGGACACCTAAGCCTTATTTTACACATTCAAAATCACAGAGAATTCACCAAGTTTGCAAGGCGCTTCTATAGCTCACTAACCCTATCGGAAGAAGGAGTTCGCATTCATCCACTTTGAGTTTGTTTAGACTCAAATAGACTGAACTGCTAATGAGAAATACAATACAAAAGCCCTCTTAAAACTACCAGGAAAATCTGCATTCAGGCACTGTGCCTAATTGCCCAACTCCGTCCCTCCCTCCAGCAGTACTATCCCAGATGCATTTTTGCATGGTCTGTGTCTAGTCTCTGTGAAACAAAAAACCCCTTGCAAATCTGATGCTTCCTGTTAATTATTAGAAGTAGACAATACTCCATTGTGCCAAAACAAGACTAGTCCAAGCAGAGCAAAGGTGGAAGGAATTATATGTTAAGTATTGTCAAATTTGTTCTGGCAGTCTAATAGCACAACTTATAAGAAAACACCATAAGTTAGAGACTATTCCTTTCATTAAATGATTAGTCTCAAAGACCTTATTAACTATATTAAAATCAGAGAAGGTCATGTGAAAGGCTAATATAACTGACATACTATGTTAAACTATGAGCCTTTTAAGGTATCCACCTTCATAAAAAGTTGCAGCATATTAAATTTATTTAATTACTCTAGAGTAATTTCTAATTTCAAAAGCCCATTTTATTGGAACAATGATAAATTAGCGAATAGATGAAGTATTTTACAGATTAATACACACAGTTCTTTCTGCAATCAAGATTTTAAATGGGTCTAATAGCCTGAGCACTTACAGTAGGTTCTTAAAGTGCCAAGCAATTATAATTGTTCTCTTAGCATACTGGTTTAATTTAATACCACCCAAGTTGCAAAAGATTTAGCTTTTGCAGTGGAACACATTCATTCACCATATTTCCTTTATGAATGATAAAAAAAATATTTAAAAGGAAAGGAATGCCCTGGAAAAAGCAATACAATATTGCTAATTATCAGACAACAGTTCCGGGATATCTCAGACTTACTGAGACCAAGACTGAGGCAAGACGTGTATGTACACCATAAGCCCTTTACCTCTAATTTTCACAAAAAAATAATAGCTGGTGTTGGCACTGTGCTCAACACATGTCCAGAGAAGTGGGAACTCAGCAAATATAAAAATTCGGCACCTATGGAATACGTAAAATTACCTAAGTACTTATAATACTATCCATAAAGCTTAGTTTTGTGAGTAGTGTTCAGGAGTTTTGTCCAACCTTTTGCTTCATGGGGAGACATTTGCCTTGAGTTCGTCACTTTGTCAAATACCTCGAACCCTACATGCAATTCCTTGTGCTAAACATCTCAAATCACAAGTGACACAGATGATACATAGTAAAGTGAAGAAGTTTAATATCTACTTTTCAGGAAAATTTTTTCCCCTTCCCTCATCTTGTAGGAAGGTTTTTATCAAGCGCAACATCCCTTACCCCTGCAGAATCAAGTCCAAGGCTTTTCAGCATTGGTTTATGAAGCCCTAGACTGTACATCTGGTATTTCTTCTGTTTTTATTCTTTTGGAAATAAAAAGAAGCTTAGAAACTGGACCCGAAGAGCCTGCCCAAGACTGTGGGCAGTACAAAACAGGTAGGCTGAGGGTCAGTGTTTCAAGCATCACAGTGGAGTATCACTTCCAAACAGTGACACAGCCAAGAATGAACACAGTTTACTCACTCACAATTTGGAAAAGAGAGTTTACTCACTTCTTCATGTCCAGCTGGCAACCTCAAGTCAAGGAGTTTTCCTGTTATGCTACTTCCTCAGACATGTCCCTGGCTGACACCAAGCAGGGAGTATGCTTCACACCAGCATGCTGGCAGGCTTGCACTTGAGTCTAGTGCTACGGGGATGATGGGGACAGGGGTAAGAGAGGGCAGCATGCTCCAGAAAAGGGGTAGATTTAACCTCTTACATAATAAGAAAGGAAATAATCCGTGTTAAAATCCGGTGTCTCAGGCCAAAATACAGCATATTTTAGATGAAGGTAATAAAAAAGCACTATGAAAATATAAAAATGAAAGAAATGATCAATTATAGTATTTGTTTGCCACATCTGAATGACTAATAGATTGGGTTAGCAATGAATTTTTGATTTCTGAAGAAACATTAAAATTAGATGAACTACTGGTTTATTAATTTCTGGAAGAACAATTCCTCCTTTTATGAAATGGAACAAAAAGTCAAGTCACTGCAGAGACAGAGGAACACAACCATCAAGGTTCAAAGCGACATTGTAAAAGGACTTTCACTTCTAGGCCACTGGTTGATTTTTAAAAGAGGAATTGAAACATGCCTTTGGGGAGCTGTTTGATGTCCTGGGTCAGCTTGATCTCAAATACAGTTTAGTTCCTAACAGATAAGTGTTCCCATCATAAGCACTGCAGCAACAGATAACCACCCTGACAAGCAGAAAGGAGCATCCTTGAACCAGTTTTCCTAGAAATAAAGTGTCACAACAGCCATTCTTTTGTAAAAGTAGGAGAGCACCTGTTTTCATCACCCCAAACACCTAAAGCTGAACTAACGTTCACTGGATTCCATAATACAAATAGAAACACTTCATTCCCCCTTCTCAGATTCTGAAGGCTTGCAGGGAAGGCTGATCCAGACTCAGGGCTGTTCCCTTAGGCACTGCTCTAAAACACGTCCGAAGACTTTTGGTCATCATCAAGTATCTGTGATTATCAGATACTTTGCTTTTTCAACAGGAATACCCTCACACTCGTTTAGCAGGGCTTGCTTAATGTTTTTTTAACCTTTTCAGACACTGAAGAAACCTGTTGTGAAAAAGTATGCTATCAAACCAAATAAATAAAGTCAATGAACCTATCTTCCCACCTATATTTGCAAATTCTAGCCAAACTTAATTTGGGATTTAATGCTGCAAAGGAACATCTTTATGTGCCACAGTCTGGATACGCCCTTAATGAAAAGAAATATGCAGTTGAACAATTTAAGAGAAAGATGAAGATAATTGCATAATTATTAAAGCAGTCTTATTATTCTAAGCATCGCATAATTATTCTAAGCAGTCTTAGAATCAATGGTCACCTCAAACTGTAAAACCACATCATAAAATACACCACCACAAACCGCCCCCCCTTTCAGTTGATTTATGCTTCATGAAAAAGCAAAACAAATGTTATACAAATATTTTCAGTAGCTGAAAACTGACTATCAGTACAAAAACACAACTACAGACATTCCTCACTGCTGGGCTGAACTGTTCTCAAAACAATCCAATGTAAAGGCCACTGACAAATATTTCTAATATTCTGCAGTCACAAAGCACCAGAGCACTGTGTTTGGTGCAGGTCACCTCGCTTGTGCTTTAGAGGTATTAAGCATCAGTCTATGGTTTGCAAAGGACTCTGAACTTGTGGCCTCCCTCATCCTAAAATCTCAGAATAATCACTGCCATTTAGTTGCACATATATTTAAGCAACATTACAAATAACATTTCATTGCATGTCCATTAAAAATAAACATGCTCAAAATAGGAGAGGTTAAGAAGCTACCATCTCTTTGCCTGTCTCAGGTATGAACAGCTCTGAAAAACACATGTAGTGTTGCCCTCTGTGGATCTTTCCGACCAAAAGGAGCAGGAGGAGAAGCATATTAATAGCATCTAAAAAGGTGAATCCTGTGATCTATTTCACACTAAAAAGGAGAAAAATTCAAGAAAAATTATTTCAGAAACCATTCTTATTGTTCAAGAAGTACACCGTATTTTCTCTCACTGTTGCAGAAACAAAGCCACCAAGTATATTTTCAAGAAAATATTTAAATAAAATTGATGAAGTGTCAACACTTGACTGCTTGTTTAAATTTAACAAAATTATAAAAGCTGTTACAGAGTGTTCAATTTGTTTCAATGTTATAATATACCATAAAGGCTCATTCAAGCAGGGAGAATACTGCAGACAAGGCATGAAGATTAAAAGATGTCTTAGACTTCTCCCTGGAACAGCATGAAATACAATCTAAAGCAGCCGAAATTCTTTCAGTAGAGCTAATTTCTTCTCACTGGGGCTTGATGAAGAAAAGAAGAATCAGTGTTCCTTTATGCTGCAAGAACACTGCTATTTGCTTAACAGGAAGTTAAATGAACCAAAGCTACAGACAGAAAAAAAAATTACACCATCAATTAATGTGACAAGTTCTAAATAGGAAAACAAATCAGATTTATTTAAAAACTGAAGTCTTGGTTCTGGTGTATTCATATTTTCCCAAGGCTGAGCTTATAGTTTATATTTTTCATAGTTTATGCTTTCTGAGGAGTACAGATGTCCATGGGAGAGGGCTTTTTCCTGCACTGCTCCTGCTGAGTAGCCCACAGACTAATCAAGAGGACCATGGCAAGCTGTAGCTGCTTATGCTCCAGGTACACCACAGCTGATGAGAAGTGGTGTGCAAGAGCTCAATACCCACTGCCATCACAAGCACCACTCACATTATCAACTGAAAACAAGGCATTTGAATGTTAAATTTTTCTTTCTTCCATAATCTGTCACATTCAGGTGGGAAGCACAATGCCTGAAGACCCCCTGGAACTTTCCCAGCACCTTACCTAGGAAATAATTCCGATACCCTTGCATGTTCTAACCATAGGCTGAGTGGTGAGTTCTTATACTCCGCCTACAACACAGACACATCAGTCTGAAATTCTGGACCTGACATCATTTCACAGGTACTTCCAGGCTGTGGAAGATGATGCGTGACCACAGCCCCTCAGTAGTGCTTACAATCTCTCCAATCAGCTCAGCCCACCATTGTCACAGGTGCATGACACTGTACTGAACAGATTCCACTTCACTCAGAGAGCAGGACAGCAGCCGAAGATGAATCCCTAACTGCTTAATAATATCCATTCAACCATACTTCTTGCCCAGCATAAATATTTTGGTTTCAAAATTAGACATCCAAACATTTATCGAAGCAGTCAACTTTATGGTATCTCAGTACACCCTAAGTGAGTGAGAAGCAAAAGGTTCTGACCATAAATAAGAATAATATATTCCATCATTCACTCTCTTCGCAAAGTGAAAAACAAGGCAGTTAATAAAATACTAAAAGATTCTAAGCATATAGTAGCAAGTAGTAAAACTAGCATGAGAAATGTGCCAGCCTAGTTCAGTCATAAAGCACAGGAGAAAAAGAGCCTTAAAATTTAAAACTGATCATATTTTTTTTAATATCACTGCTATGAAACTTTTCTTTCTACTATTATTCAAAAGGAAATTCACTAAGGCTTCACCCAGGCTGGCATCCAGTTGGGATTCTTGTGCTCTGAAAGCCTCTGTGCTAGTGTGGGGTCTCCTGCATGGGGGGGCTGCCAGTGGTGGATCTCTCTCACAGCTTACAAGCTTCTTTGCCAACAAGCTGCTCCTCACTTGGAGCCAGAGAGAATCCTCAAAACAAACCCCTAAACTACCTCAAACTTTTCAGAATTTTACTCCTTTATCACACCTTAATGACTCATAACTTTTTAAATGTCACGTCTCAAAAACATTGTTTCTCCAGCATATAAAACAAAGAGAAATAGCCCTGAATTTCAAAGTAAAAATAATAATAATTTAAAAAATATTTCTTCTCTATTGGAGAATTCCCCTCTGCCTTGGTTTACTATTTATAAACCACCAGTCTGGGATTAATTATTATAAATCCTTAAAGCCGGAAAGAAGATTTTAGGCATTTTACTCTATGTATAATCTACACCATTATTAAACTGCAGCTCAAATGCACTTTATGTCCTATTTCTGTTGGTCACCTTCTAACATTTATGCATTTTACCTATAGCAAATTTTGCTCCCTGGGAGAAAGCATTTCTTGCTACTTTCAAAACATCAGACCACCCATCTGACGTGGCAGTGCTCAGTGGGAGCAGTGTCCCCTGCCAAGCACCAGGGACACTCACCAGGCACCCCTTCTCTCATCCAGTAAGCGATGTCTGTTCCATCTGCATTGTCGTAAACATCCGTGACATTGATGGGCTGCAGCAGAGTCATGATCTCTTTCACGATGTCCCGGGCTTCAGCACTGCCAGCAAAACCCAGTCCAGATGGCTGGAAGGTGCCCTCATCAGACTCCATAACGATATCAAAGTTGGAGATATTTTCCTAAACATGTAAGAAAAGAAGGTATTGAGCTGTGATTGTTATTTTAGCTGGCATCATATACTGGATTCTAGGTGTCAATGTGAGCATACCACAACAAATTCATTTAAGAAGCAGAGAAATGCTTCCTGTGAAAATGTGTACATGAGCATAAATGAGGGGATGTATCTTTCTGCATGGAAATGCTGAAACAGTTCAAGTTATGTTCTGAGGCACCAGTATTCTGTAGGAGCCACAATGTGATTGGTCTGCTGTCCCCAAATACTTGCTTTAAGACTTCTGAAGTGCCACCTAGAAAGGTAAGCCATCACCACCATATTGCAGTTTTCATTTGCAGCTCTCCCTTTCTTGTCACACCTGAGACTCTGAAATTCTGTTGCAGTGGAGAGGGTACGCAGCCCTGTGGCTTTAAGATCACAGGCATCCAAAGCCTTCATAGACTGTGAAGAACAGTTGATTTAAAAGCCAGCTGCTGCCTGTTCAGAAACACATTATTTTAAATACACCATACAGTCAACTCTGATATCGATTGGAGGATTGAAATGCCAAGGTTTTCCTCCAGACCTGAAGGAATAATAGCTGTTTTAAAGAAAATTTGTGCTTCCAAGGTAAATCCTCACAGGAAACATGAAAGGTAAGATTTTATGTAAAAGTAGCATAAGAACATTTGCTTTTAGTGTGTCCTTGGAATAATCTTTAAAACTAAAAGAACAAAAATTAGCAATTTATTTACTTACTGTATTTGCTCAGATTGCTCAGTTACAAAGGTCAATTGGAATTAAATACACAGGGATTTTACGTGAAGGAACATCTTACTTTTTTGGAGAGGCACATAACTTTTTAAAAGCAGTTTATGGTCATGTCAGGCAGAAAAAAGCTATACTTCAGACCATCTTGAATGTGACTAAGAGAACTTACTGCAGGTTTTACTCCTATGCCCAGATCTCATTCCAGAATTTTGTGGCTGCCATGGGTTATTTATTACAAGAAAATCATTACAAGAGACATGTGATAGCAGCAACTAACATATCCATGTCATTACCAGCATACATAAGCCTACAATTCAGCAAAGAATTATTTTACATTTTTCTGTATATAAACCCAAATATGTACTACAGGTGGCTGTTAATAATTCACATAAGTTTTCAGAAGTCCTTTACAGAATTTTCCAAGAACTGTTCAGCACTTTCCTAAAACTTTTTTCTTTTGAGTGAAACAATTCTAACAGAGCAGAGCTATTTACTTTTAACTTAGAAATATACCCAGTAGTTAAAACACTTAATAGAAAATCTTTGTATGATAAAGTAACTGTAAATGTTACAATACCTTAAGATAGCCAATCTCTCCATTTAACTAGTGGAAATCAAAGCGCAAATAACCAATCTTGTCACTTCATTGGCAATCACCATTTTTAGACAGTGAAAAACATCTTCAGTTTGCAAAAGATTAAACCTAAATAATTGTGGTGTCTAGGCCTGTCATCAAATGCTGTCCTGAGGTCAGGAGCCTCAACATGAATCATGATTCGCAGACCATCTGAACATAGTGGGAGAGAAGCAGGCCAAGAAAAAAGCACACTGTAGGCTAAAGGGGACCAGTGATGCTCCAATGTCACAGATAAAATAGAAAGAATATCTCAAAATGTAAATCTTTATCATATGCCCAAGGAACAAGACTTAGTATAAGACAACACACACATCTCAGTGTGCTGCAGAACTCCCAGTGAAAGCTAACTTAAGTGTAGTGAGGCCTGCATAAATATGATGCTATGGTACTCAGCCTCTTTGGTTGAGTCTCCAAAGCAGGACTTCTGCCCATTTTTAGAGCAGCTGAAATAAGGAGAAGCAATAAGGCCAGGGGAAGAGACTATTCAGGGCAGTGAAGAGAGTGAGCATGGGAACAATGTGGATACCTAAGAGAAATCTTATTTATCACTCAAAACAACAGAATCCCTAAGTTCAAGAACTTCGTAAAATGCTAATACTGCAGCATTGCTGCACTCTTCAGTTGTGTTATATCACATAAATGTTTGCATGTGTTTTTAATATGAAACTGAGTAAACAAACCACCCACAATATATTACACCATACTGTTGTTCTGTAAGAAAGCTATTCAGTTCTGAGAACGTGCTGGAGAGGCATGAAAACAGGACACCCTAGGGAGAGAAACTGGCTTCAGCGGGGAACAAAAAAGAAACAGGTCACAGCTACTTGAAGTACCACGTGTCCTTGAGAAAGCTTTTTCCCTATTTGGTCCACTAGAAGATAGGATTACTTATAACACTACTCACCATTGAATTTGAAAGTTGCAGTCTTAAAAAAGTTAGATCAGTTTCCCCATTCCCATTTTTGTACATCTACATTGGCATTTTTACTTACACAGAAAGAAACACATGCTGGAAAACATGCCTAAAATACACTGCTTAAAAATAGTGAAGGTGCTTTGTCATCATTTCCCATCTATGATGCAGGAATAACTGCCACTAACAAAGTGGGGTGAGACCATACATTGCCCCTTGACTAATTCAAGGGAACAGCAAACAAACCAGAAATATTTTAAAAAATAACTGCAGGCTCAGCTGTTTCCTTCAGTTGTTCTCCTAGTGAATGTACCACTTAAATATGCATTTTAAACTCAGTATGTAATTTTTTTCAGAAAGTAATCTCATTTGCTGCATCTTGATATTGTGCCACTTCTCTTGGTATGTACCAGAAAACTAAAACTTCTTTGTGTAGCCTGCTGCCTAATTCTCTGAACATCAAAACAGACTTTTATTCTTTGCCCTCTTATGACTTGGTCACAGAGGAGGTCACCTCTCTTTATCATGTCATCTTTAGCTCTTCAACTGAATTTTTAAATGAAACATTACAATAAATACTGCATGGGAAAATTGGCTTTCTATAGCTTGCTATTTTCATTGAATACACAATTAGGCACAATCCTTGCCAATACTTCTCCTATTTTTAATTTTTTAATTTTAATTCCTTTTATTTCTGTTTTCTCTATAAACAATCTATTTTTATCTCTGCTAAGCAAAACCAAAAATATAAGTACATCTCTAAGGCAAAAACCTGATAACATGAAATCACAAAATCACAGAGTGGATAAGGTTGGAAGAGACCACAGTGGATCGTCTGGTCCAACCTCCCTGCTCAAGCAGGGCCATCCCAGAGCACATGGCACAGGATTGTGTCCAGATGGTTCTTGAATAACTCCAGTGATGCCACGACCTCTCTGGGAAACCTGTTCCACTGCACCTGCACAGTAAAGAAGTTCTTCCTCATGTTCAGGTGGAAGTTCCTGTGCATCAGTTTCTGCCCATTGCCTCTTGTCCTATCGCTCGGCACCACTGAGAAGAGCCTGGATGCATCCTCTTGACACCCTCCCTTCAGAGACTGATAGACACTGATGAGGTCCCCTCTCAGTCATGTCTTCTCACCTTATCATCTTTTTCACCCTCTGCTGGACCCACTCCAGGATCTCCACATCTCTCTTATACTAAGGAGCCCAGAACTGGAAGCTGTGCTCCAGATGTGACCTCACCAGGTCTGAGCAGAGGGACAGGATCACCTCCTTCAACCCGCTGCCAATGCTCATCCTAGTGTACCCCACGATACCTTTGGCCTTCTTGGCCCCAAGGGCACACTGCTGGCTCATGGACAGCTTCTTGTCCATCAGGTCCCCCAGGTCCTTCTCCATGAAGCTGTTTTCCAGCAGGTTGGTTCCCATCCTGTGCTCGTGCCTGGGGTGCCCCAGGTGCAGGACCCTGCACTTGCCTTTGTTGAGTTTCAGGTGGTTCTGCTCTGCCCATCTCTCCAACCTGTCGAGGTCCTTCTGAAGGGCTGCACAGCGCTCTGAGGTATCAGCCACTCCTCCCAGCTTTGTGTTGTTGGGGAACTTGCTGAGGAGGCCTCTGCCCCTTCATCCAAGTCATTGATGAAAATTTAAACAATACGGACCCAGTACTGAACCTTGGGGGACACCACCAGTGACAGGCCTACAGCTAGACTCTGTGCCACTGATTACTGTCCCACTCTCTGGCATCTGTCGTTCAGCCTGTAATTACAGTGAACTCTTTCCACTAAGAAAAAAACCCCTTGTAATATGTATGACTGGTACTTCTTTTGGTAGGAAACGTTCCTTCTAGGATAGACACGGGCAATCTCAAGCAGGTATACCTTACAGTAGCTACTTACTCAGTCAAAAGCTCAATTGTTAATTCTCACCAGATGTTAAACTAGACTCCACCATCTCATGACTAATCCATTGAGTCACTGATGGCAATCCCTCTTACCCAGCTAAAGCAGAGGCATACCTAAAAGTATAATGCAGGGACCAACTATCCTAAAAGCCTTCAGCACCTTGGGGCTGTTTAAAATAGAGTATTACTTGTCCAACTGGTTTTCTTTTTTGTTCCAAGGAGAAAAATCACCACTTTACAGGAAAAATACTAAAGTCTGTAATGACAAAGCACTGTCCTTGACTAATGGTTCATTTGTTCCAGTGATAAAGGACATCAGTTATTCCGACATTGTGTTTTCAGCTTTCTGTTATTGATTTACACTTAACTTTAAGAAACAACAACACTTGTATTCCAGTATTTGTCTCAGAGCAGTCAGGAAACAAGTATAGCATGGCAACAATCATGCTGTAGAACTGACAGGGAAGTGATGGTCATTCCACTTGCAGTACTAAAAGGTTTAAATCAGCACCCAGCTTTGTTAGGCTGGCAACCAAGACTACAGAGAAGACAAGAAAAACCACTAGAAATACCTAAGTGCATGTGACAGCTAGAAAAGAAACAAAAAGTAAAATAAATAACATCCTCTAAGTATTTAATAATATATAAACATGATGCAGTGTAATTTTGAGTTGCCATTTGGTATGAAGATAATTCAATGAAGCAAAACAGCATAAATTGAAACTAGAGAAAAAACAACCACAACAGCTGTTAGGAAGCAGAGATGTGCCAGCATCAAGGCATAATAACCACCAGCCACAGGCATGATCATACCATTTACACTCTTTGAATGAAGACAGGGAAAATCGGGAACACTGTGAGTTATTCATTTCTGTAAATTATCCCATCATTATATGAGAGAAAGCTGCTGTAAAGCTGAAGATTAGCACAGTTTTTGCTAGATGACAAGGTATGAATAAGGCTCATCCTTTTGTAACAAGATAAAATATTCTTCTGCTACATTTTATGGGAAAGCAGTATGTAAAAAAGTATAAAGGTTGAACAGTTTGTTCTGTATGACAGTTACAAATTCTGACCTCTGAGAAGCCAAATGACAAAAGTCCCAGTAACTTCAACAGCCCTGGAGCCATTTGGTCATGTACTTACTAGCATTTCAATCAGTAAAAACATACTACTGGCATGTCTTGCCTTGTACAGTATCGCAGCTGTTTCCTCCAAGATGACTTGCCAGCACTCACAGAGATGACCATTCAGTATTGTAAGTTCCCTGGGATGATAGACAAGAAAAAGCAGACATCTCTGAACATGGCAGCAGGCTAAGTAAGGTATGCCTGAAGTCTTGTCTTAGGAGGTTTTTTCTTTGACAAAGGGGCATATCAAAGAGAAGTGCTCTTCCTAGAAAATGGTCCGTAACTTTAGACGTTTTACTGTTCAAATACAAAGGTATCAAAACAACGTCTATGACTCTGAATGACCATCCCACCACTGTTCTTTTTTTGAAAGGATTTAGATTTTCACTAGAAAATGGGCAACACTGCCAAAATTAAAAATTGTGGTTTACATCTTTCAACCAAAGACGATGTTTACGCTTTCAGGAAGCTAATGAGTATTTCTGCAACTTTCAACCAAAGGTAAGTAAAAACAAATTTGCAAACCTTTAGAAATTATCACAGCACATACATAATTTTCTACACCTTGCACAAGTGCAGGGAGTGTGCACTATCCTACAATCAGACATCCCAATGGACCAAGGACCTATGTTTGGGTGAATCTGCCTGAAGCATGCACTGGAAGCAGCTATCCTCAGAAGATGTCTCTACCAGATTGAACTGGCAGCTCTGCTATTCGCATGAGAGAAAGAGGCAGAAGATGCACAGAGAACAGTTTTTCTAACACTAGACATGTATGAATTTTGTCTATATGGAATGAAGACTAGGCATCCAGGAGATACTCTGTCATGACTGGTTTGGGCACTTCCATGCTTCAGGCAGTATTAGGAATAAAATTGAGTTTGTGTTTTAGCAAAATTTGTCTTTCTCTGCAGCTTTTACAAGGAAGCTGATGCCTAAATACTAAGAATTATGAATTCCTATGGACCTAGAACTGGTGTAAAATATAATTCTATAACTATTCTATCTTTACTGTGCTTAATACAATCAAGTAATACAGGTGGAGCTACTGCCTGTTGTGATACCGGAGAACACAGTGCAATTACTTTCTGTAGTTTTGCAGATGGACATTTGACTCTTTTTGCATTTCCTTCCCTCTGCAATGAAAGGGATCAACAAGACGTCAGTGGCCTAAAAAGGTAGAGTAATTTTACACAATTTTTGATTACAGAGAATATTTCCTGAGGACAGTCAAAAGGCCAATGGTCAACACATTTTGCTGGGATAAAAGAATCCTCATTAAAGTCCTTGATATGTTTGGTTCAAATCAGACATAAATTCATGTCTTACATTTCACCAGAGTACTTGATACCTCAGGATATAAAGTATTCTGAAAACTATGGGTTTGAGGAGCCAATATTTTCTGTGGAAGAATCATTTCACCTGAAAGTGACAAGATACATTTTCAATATTTACTTCTTAGAGAAAGCAACTCATCAGCAACTCACAGTAGAAATCTCAGTGCATCAACATTCATCAACAAAGAGTACTTAAACTAGTATGAAAGAATTGTCAGCATTTCAGAAAGTCCTGTTTTCATGTAGACACAGTTCAAGCAAAATATGAGATCTTGGTAATAAATACAAAAAAGAAACTATAGTTAACACAGGTGATTGATATTTATCCTGTAGGTAAACCTTTACTAAAAAGTTAAAACACTGTATGGCATTTACATCAGAAATTGAGGTAAGTACTGTAAATATCATTAAGATAGGAATACCAACATGAAGAAATATTTTAAGAATGCCTTCTGTAATGGGGTTTGAATTGAATTCATAACATATTCATGTCTCCAGTGATCACAACCAAGTTAATAAAGTAAATTTGAATGTGGCCTAGGATCTCTTAGTCTTCTAATTATAAAATGTATTTGCTTTCCCAAGAGATTGTACACAATACTTCTATTCCAAAATAAATATCAGTCATTCATAGTCCCTTAATTCATCTGGGTAAATAACTGTAACCTTGTTTCATGGTACACAGACCTTTCACAGAATGTAGTCCAAAGCAATGAAAAGGAGGACAGACACTTCATTACATGTATTTCTTTCTCCCTTCATGAAGACTGTAAGAGTAAACACACAAAAAACAACCCTGGCTGAGGGCACTCAGGTATCATTGTTAAAGGTTGTAGGAGAATCTGTACTGAAGAGTTGCATCATGAGGCCTTCTAGAATTATGTTCCTTCAGTTCTTCTGTTCAACTTGTGTAAGAAAGTAGTGTTGCAATGTTTCCCAGTTCTGAAGTTATTTACTGTATTGTCTGTACGTAAGAGCAGCAACTGGGTCGCATAACACTAAGCACTGGAAGAAGACTTCAGATGTAGTGTCAAACTCCAAGCTCTGGAGTAAGATTTACTCTTAAATCCTTTAATTTCACTGCTCTCTATCAAGATAAAGAGCTTTAATGTTAAGGAAAATCAACCCTTTTCCTAGTCTGGAATTAGATCTAATTATTGGCTAACAGCTGAAGCAGTGAGCACTTCAACAGCTATCTCATTTGGAAGCAAAGGTGCCGGTAATTCCCCTGAGAGGCTTCTACCCCATGGTCAAAGAAAGAGCACCAGCAGGTGCTCTGTGCTGTCCTGGTGGGAGGCAGGTACCCTTGCACTAATGGAGGCATTGAAACTGCTAGAAGACACAGGGCTTTCAACTCTTGGAAATGGCTTAGAAAAATCATGCAAAGAAAACAATGGATGAGGACCATGTGATGCTTAGCAGAAAAATATTTGATAAACTGAAAGAATTGCTGTGTAAATAACGTATGTGTCTGAGCTTCACCTGACTGCAGTTGGGCAAATATGCTTTTCCTAAGCACTTATTTACTGGATGCTATCAGAAACAGGAGGCAGCACTAGTCTAGACTGCCTAGAGCACTAGAGCTTTTGATCAACACAATATGGCAGCTCTTACACTCTCATAAAGCTCTGAACAGCTAATATACCCTATCACTAGCTTTAATAATCAGAAATGATAATACTGGGATCTAGAGAAAGACTTGAGCATTATAAATAATGCTATTACACAGGGAGGCATGTTAATTATTGGCACCATAGTAAAACCACTATGCTCCTACCTCAGTTATTTCTGCAGTAACTTATCCACTTTCTAGCAGTGACAACCTACAATGATGGATGAGGAAGAAGGACCTGAACCTAAATTGAAAGAAATAATAAATAAGTGACAAAAATAAGAGTATCTGTACTTGTCCAGTACTATATTGTCTTTATTTCTTCTCCCTTGCCACATTTCCACTGACATGAGGAGGTAATTTACAATGTCAAGGAAAGCCATGTCTGCCTGTGCTGAATTACTGCATTCATATTTCTACTTGTTTGTAGCAAACTACACTCATAAGTCCAGCTATGTAGATGAGTCATACAGGCTGTCTTTCATTTAACAAGGCATCTTTAAATACCACTCTTATTTAACTTGTACTCATTACCATCAGCAAGCAATGTGTGTGCCATACTATCCTAATTGCCAGAAATCTGAGCAAGTAAATCATTAAAAGGTTAAGTTATTTTTCATGCTAAATTTAATGTACAGTATTAATCAACTTTATTTCATTGTTATGAGTAATGCAATGTCCTATAATCAAACCAATTTATAATTATGCCAGATCACATGGCAGGGGGGAAAAAAGAACAACAAACAACAGACGGATGTCATTTCTGCTTAAGTTCTCCTTGTAAATTACAAACTGTTAAGTCAGACAGGGCTTTCTTCGCAGAGCACAACATCCAGATGGAATCTCACCAGCAGAGCAAGAACTGAGACACGTCTTTGTCTCAACTTTTTTAAAAGCAAAGTAACCAAGTATCTTGTAAACAACACCCAGCCTGCTCTATATTTCTCTATTTGATCCTTAGGTGTGCTTTTTGGTATTATTTCTGAATAGAAATCTTTGAGACAACAGTGATATGAAGGCACTTTGCCAAAAGATGAGACATGCATGAGACCATGTGTTGCTGACATCACCACTATAGATAGGACGGATCTTATTGTCCAGCATGGAAATCTACAGAGGTAAATCTTCAGATACGTTTCTGTGCGCATTAGGCACAGAGCATCCTTCCAGCTCCTCCAAAATGCACTTCTGTACATAAGAAGCATCCCTTCCATGTGCTACCTATTCCAGAACATTTTATTTTAGTTTAATCCTGCTGAATATCAGAGTACCAGTGGTAAATCCTGAGTCCTTAACATTTACTAAACTGTAACCTGTCACCTTCCTGAAGCTGAGAAAGCAAGCTCTTGAGTACCTCTTCTAAACAAATGACAAAGCTCACTTATCCCTGTAATTTGGAGATACAAGGAACTACAACATTATATATGGGTAGTTAAACACATTTCTCAGAAATATTAAACTAGTTAGTGGGAAATATTTGATTGTTCATCAACTAGCCAGAAAACTCCAAGTTCTCTAAACCTATCTCTGACAACTCTATTGCAGATGTAAGTTGATCTAATTTGGTTCATCACAGTGAATTAAATTTGAGTGAGGTTTCCATTTATTTGTTCTGATAGGTTGCATAGCATTAAAAAAATTCTCTTAAGAAATGCTTGTAAGTCTGCTATCATACTGTTGTATAGCAGGCAACTTCCTAGGCACATCTGCATTCACCTTGTCTCTGTCTTGGAAGTATCAACTATTGTTGAGAGTTATACTACTTAATTAGAGAAAAGAATAAAAGATAACTACTTTAGAATAGTTTTACAGGTACAGCATAATTTTTATGTGGAAAAAAAACCCCAAACACACACATACTCCAAAGACTTATCTCCAAAATAGTTATGGCAAACTGCCCTTTACCTCATGATGTACTTTGAAATGGCAGTTGTTGGTAGAAGAGACAGATGTGATATTTTTATCCTCATAGCCATAAGTCATAGAGTTTGTGTGTTCTTTGCATCACCAGAAATCACCCTTTTAGGATGTTCCAGATCCCCCAAAATTTAACAATTGGCAAAAGTGCATTACAGATTACACACTCTCAAGATAAGATAGCAAATATTCTTCTTTGTATTATTTTACGTTTTACATTGCAAAATATTATGGGAAAATGCAATGAAGCAGAAATATATAAAGCAAACAAAATTTATTTATATTGCAAACATATGTGGACCATTCATCATTCATTCTCAGAAGGTTAGCAATGTTTGAAAGGTATGGCAGATATCATCATGAAATAACTGTTTCAGAACACTTTTGTGACAGAGTATCTTAGGTCAAGCAGAACACACACATGTGCAGTTGCATTGCTTACTGTTAAATGTAAAACTAGGTTTACGTTTATGATTAAACCCAGAAAATATACTTTCAGGCAGAACTGGAATCACTGGTTAGATATCAAGCTGAATATTTCGACAAAAATAGTATTCAAGTCACCATGCTGGGGAGAAAAGTGCTGTCAAGAAAACAACGAAAAGCCGTATTTACCTTGTGCAACTGATAGTATTGCTTGGCACCTACTCCTCCCTGCTCCTCTCCTGTCCATAGCACCAAGCGCAGTGTCCTTTTTGGACGAAGTCCTGAAACACAGTTTTTAATATTGTTTTTAATATTCAATACAGATACATTTGAGTATTTTTTGCATTTATTTCCAGCCACCAATGAATGAAAAGCCTGTGTTTCCACAAACCAAACACAACCTATATCAAGTGTGGGGTTTTCTGTCTCTAATACCTTCTTCTTGTTTAGGGAGAAAGGTTGGGGCGTGGGAGAGAGCCCACAAGAGGAAGAAATGGGCAGCTGTGGTGCTGCTACCAGTTGCAGTAGCACAAGAGAAATACACTTCAGGGACAAACTGAAAGTGCCTGAAAACCACACCAGAAAGTAACTATCTTGATAGATTTCTAATACACATGCTTCTGTCGCTGTGGTGGTCTGCCATAAGTAATGCACATCCACTTGTCGCAGATCCAAATCAAATTTTCATGAAAACTACCATTGCTTTGTCATGGTGAATTTATTACAATTAATTGAAAATATGCTGCTGGATTTTTATGAAAAATGTTTATCCATTTCAAGAACTGAGGGACTATGTAATATTACTTTGCTTTTTATCAGAGAAATTAAAAGCAGCAATCTGTACTCTGGAATCTCAAATAGAGTCAGCTGCTAAATGTATGCACGACTTTCTGAAACAAGGCGAACATGAAGCCATTTTCTATTTTGCTGTGGTAGCTCAATCAGAAAGATAAGTTCTCAGATAAATTTTGAAACCATATTTGCAATGGCAGAACTGATCAGATAGGAGTTGCTGTCCTCTATTTATCTGACTGTTTCTATTCATAAATGAATACAATGAGAGAAACGTGACAGCACGGAAGAGCAAACAGATAAAGAAAAAACTGTTCTCTGTGCAGTGGAATGCTAATTATGTTAGAGAAAAAAATAAAGAAAAAACATGAGGAGATTATCACAAGTGATAAAGCATAAAGTACCACACACACTTTTGTGCTGAGGACAAATAATATCAGTATCACTGCCAAAACTTATTTCATTTCCTAACTGAAATGGATGAAGACTGCCAATAGACTTGACCTTCATTAATTTTTTTCTTTCGACACAATTAATATGATCTGAAGATTTCTTTCTCGAAACTGCATGCTAGCAATCCTCAGAACTGAAGGCAGAATATAGAAAGAATACCCCAAATCTGAATAAAAGAGCTTGGATTTTCCAGTATTTTATAATGAAGTGCAAACAAGTGGTTTAAAGGTGTATTTTCTGAATGTTGATCTGCTGACTGTAAACAGAAAGGATGTCAAACCTCATTACTCTAAAGACAACCTTCTGCACACCTCCCAATGGATTCCCCGCTCTCCTAAACCACAACAGTAACGGATTAGCCTCCTTTGCCTTTCAAATTAGTCAGATGGCCTATGAGGTAAAACTGGGATAATAAAATAGCTATTGGTTTGAAGTCAGAAGGATTTAAGCCCAAAATAACCCCAAATGTGTCAGCAGCTCAGTTAGAAGAGGTGGCTGTAAAAAAGAAATAGTGCTGGTATAAAACATAGAGGCCAGTGCTGTAGTATGGTTGCAGCAGCATTGCAGTTTAAGTGGAAAAAGGAGGTTTATTTGTCACACCACAAAATGCAAAGTGAAGTCCAATCTCCAGCCCACCACACCAAGCCTGTGAGAATAGCTTTGGCAGGAAATGCTTAAGACAGGAGTAGCATCTTCTGGCTCCTCCCAGGCAAAAATCAAGCTACCACTACTGCCCTAAGGGGGATTTGGGCCAGTGATCAGGGGGTCCTCATGGCTGGCTCAGATGGGCTGTAACCCCAGCTCCTGCTCTCCAGGAGCTTGAGATGATCTCAGCTCACTTGTGGAGATGTTTGAGATTCTTATGGCCCCCTCCTCGCCCATCATTGCATCTGTCCACTGAAGCTGGGGAAATAAAAAAGCCCTGCTGAGCTTTGGTCTTTCCAGTCTGGGAGGTGGTGTATCAGCTCTTCCCATCTCAGAGATTCCTGTTGGCAAATTCATTTGTGTGTTCTACTGAAATTAAGTGGGCAACTTAAAAAAAAGAAAAGTAAACTGTGAAGGCAGTTATTTTAAATACAAACAAAGTCTATAAAGGAAAATTTAATTTCCTCATTATCTTACTCTGAAAGCGGTATTTATCTACCTGTTATTAAAAACAGAGCTAATCTGACCAAAGAACAGCAAACAAATCCAGCATTCGGAAGAAAAATTGCTAAGAATATTCTCGATGCATGTTTTTATATAGAAAAAAAATGAAGTATTGTATTCAAGTTTAAAAAGTTTTTAAAAGTAAGTTTAACTGCTTTGGTTTGCTTCATAAAAACTACTGGTTCCTAAGCAAGGTATCATCTTCACAAAATCTGAAGTCTTTCAGATCACAGCCCAAATATGTATTGAAAAGACACGATAAAACAGCAATTGGGCTAGAAAACTATGTTTTATGATGGGTGTAATGTATAGAGGGATAGGTAGACAATTTTAAAATGAAAGAAAACTGTTACACAAAATTTTGTCTCTTTCCTTGTTATCTGAATAAATGACTTAGTACATAGTATTGAAAATAAAGAGGATATAAGAAGAAAAAACCTACTGATGAATTTCCAAATCTACAATGTTTTAGAGAAATGCATTAGCTCCTTTTTCCCCCTTCTACCTTACCCTTAACTGGGAAATAAAATCATAGTTTACCACAAAGGGGCATTTTGCTGATCAGCCTCTATATTCTTATGGTTTATCTCAAGCATAAAAAAGATACTATGGGCATGTGGACTCCTAAGTTGAGGAATGAAATAAAAACATCAATATGGTCGATCTATGACTAAGGATACATCTGTAGCAAGCACAGCAGGACACTTGCTCTATTACACTCCCTCTGTGCTGGAGTGGCTGCTATCCTTTCCTTCTCCTTAGGTACCACAAACATTTCAGTCATACCAATGTGCAGGTCTTATTGACTCTATTTTCTGTTTCTTTCCAATCATCATAGATTGCTCACATTTGTAGATAGCAGCAGCAAGACCTGAATTTTATGTCCTACATGTCTTGCTCATGCTTGATAGAATTGAGACATTCCCACACAGCAAAACTGAAATGTATTGTTTGGTATATGTAGAGACAAATCATAATGGCCTGTCACATGTAAAGCAAAACAATAAACCTGCTTCACTCTCAAGACAGCACACAAGTCAGGACGGAGAACTTGAATCATCTTTTTTAAAGTAAAATAGAGATTAGTACCATAATCCTTCAGTAACTATTTTCCCACTTCATAAGCATAAATCCTTACTGATGGGGAGGATGACAAAGATAAAGTATTTTCCAAGAAGATGGTGTGTAGATGGCTAACAGGCTTCTTCAAGCTCGTTGTAAGACTGACCAGCTTACAAAAATATAACAAGTATTCCACCTGTGTGAAAACAGGTATTTTCCCTGCAAGTCAAGGCACTGGGATCACACACAAGCAAATCAAATAACTGTTCGACTTATATGAGGCATATGAGCAAACTGCAACTGGATGTGAGTAGATTAACAGGTGTCAAGGTTTAACCTCAGCCGGCAGCCGAGCCCCTCACAGCCCTTGCTCACCCCCCCACCAGTGGGACAAGGGAGAAAATTGGAAGCATAAAAGCTAAAAACCTCATGTGTTGAGATAAAGACACTTTAATAGGGAAAGCAAAAGCTGTACACATAAGCAAAGCAAAACAACGAAGCAATGCATTCCCAAGACCCTGCATAAATAGCCTAGAAAAGCCTTGATCTGAGCATAAAGTACAATAAGTTGCACTTAATAATTCTGCCCCTCTACTTCCCCTGGGGAGACTCCACCTGGAGTACTGCATCCAGCTCTGAAGTCCTCAGCACAGGGAAGACATGGACATGTTTGAGCAGGTCCAGGGGAGGGTCACAAAGACGATCAGATGGATGGAACTTCTCTCCTGTCAGGAAAGGCTGAGACAAGAGAAGTCTCCAGAGAGACCTTAGAGGAGCCTTTCAGTAACTGAAAGGAGTCAATAAAAAAGATGGGGACAGACTTATTTTATCAGGGCCTATGGCAATAAGGATGAGGAGCAATAGTTTTAAACTAAAAGAGGGTAGGTTCACATTAGATCTAAGGAAGATGTTTTTTACAATGAGGGTGGTGAAACACTGTCACAGGTTGCCCAGAGAGGTTGTGGATGCCCCATCCCTGGAGAAATTCAAGGTCAGATGGGACAGGGCTCTGAGCAACCCGATCAAGTTGAAGCAGTTCCTGCTCATTGCTGGGGGGTTGGGCTAAGTGACCTTTAAAGATGCTTTTCAACCCAAACTATTATGTATGCTCTCTTACTTCTAATACTGCCTAAGTCACTAATGTATTTGCTTTAGGACCTACAAGGGAGAGGTATACACAGATATACCATCCTCAAGTATTGTCCTCTGTTGCACTGAACATACATGAGCTATGGCCTTTCTGCATTGTTACCCTGCGGCTTGGAATTTCTTGGCTCTGAGCAACCCCAAAAATAGATACATAAAATATATTTATACAAAAGTATCTATACAAAAAAGTATCAGGATACATAATGATGCTGCTGACATTCCTCTTGTGCAAATTCCTCTTGCACTCCTTACCTTTTTCAAGTTTGCAGCTGATTAGACACAGGGGATTTACGGGGTGCCATTAGTTGGAATATTTCTATCATGCATGCACTTCTCATAAAATACCTGGAATTTCCAAAATTTCTGCCACAGCGTAAGATAAAAATAAAACCATTACTTCACATTTTGCTAAAGAAGATAAGAACTCATTATCAAAAACAGCGGTGCAATCTGCTATTACCTGATTTATGTACCCTGTGGTATGGGCAAGCAAGAGAAGGGCTCTTACCCCTAGCAGACCTAGAGGTCTGGAGGACAAGAGATGCAGCATTGCAGGAAGAGGACAGAAAATGGTCAGGTCTGGGGCTGGAGAGGGGGAAATGAAAGTGGAGTGACGAGCCAAGCCGGATACTACAGCTCAGTCTCGCCTGGGGCTGTCAGCTTGCTCAGAAACATGTTTTGGGGGTTGAGAGGACATGACTCTGCCACTGGCACAGACTGCGAGCAGCTGTTTGGACAGGCCCTTCAAAGAGGGCACAGGGGGACAGCAGTGCCCAAGGTGAGCCAGCCTAGGGAAGGAGTGGGTTTGCAGAGCACCAGCAGCCTTGACAGCAGTGCAGCAAGACACTGAGATTATGCAAGAAATTTTCTTTTCCTGTTTTTAGGAAGGCTGATGATCTTACGACAGAAGGGCAGATTTACAGAAGAGTGGAGAAGGGAAATGTGAGAGGTTTTAGATAGATTTATTTTTAAAAGGCAATGAATATCCAAGAGGAAATGTCAAGGAAGGAGCTGGGTATACACGACTGGAGGGGAAATTTGTGAATGATTTGCAAGTCTAGTAACTAAAAATAACATGGATTAAGCCTTTTGACTGGGGAGGTGAGGGGGAGAAGAGGGAAGCCAAGCCCAGTGCTATGGGCTGCAAGTCAGGCGGCAGCAGTGCCAGAGGGAGGGTTTCCCTGTGAACACCTTCCTGCCACCTGGCAGCACAGCTCAGGGGCACTTCAGTTGAGAAGTACTGCCAAATGTGCTCATCTGCACATGAGGTTTTAAACGAAGAACTGGTTCATGTAGTGTCATGAAGCCATTACAAGTCATGTGTACCAAAAAAAAAAAAAAAGAAGAAAGGGAAACACAATACTTGCCTGTGTAAAACAGCAAAGCACAGTGTCAGCAGAAAACTCCTCCACCCCATGCCCTACTCTGGTCCTGTCAATGTGTTCTCTGAGTCCCATAAAAGGAGTAAGACACTGTCCACCTTTAAAACACGCCTTATTCCTCCTTAGGAACACATTCTTCCTTAAGGGTATTTGTGATCTCATCAAACTGTGGAGCAGAAAAGGCAGTGTGGGGCCCACTCCCACACTCTCTGGGATTACAAATATCAGACATGGTTAGATCATAATGAGTGGTGGGTCTGTATTCTGCCTCTGCTGCCCCGCTCTTTGGATTAGAAAAAACAAATCTGTTAGGCTATTCTGAGAGCTGATGAGTCAGAAAATGCAGCAGGCACGCTTCTGTCTCTCTATTGAAAATTTATACCTTAAAAAAATGACAGTAAGGACAAGATGCCCCTTACTTCATTTGGGAAGGATTTTAGCACTTCACCATGTCAACCATGTTAGAGATTTGAAAAAAAGCCAAAAACACACAACAGCTACTATTGCCAGGTTTTAAAGATTTTTATAGATAATCAAAGCTCAGATTTTTTCTCAAATTTTCTGGGTAAATTTAAGCTTGCAGAGAAGCAGCAGTCCACAAAACAGACGGCAAAATTGCTGTGGAGGGCTATATATCTAAATCTACCACCAGATTAGCAACTTTTTATGTTTGCAGTCACCCCTCTGCTATGTCAACACAGTATGAAAATGGAAGATTTAAGTACTTGCCAAATATGCATTCAACCAAATGTTAAAATGAAGGAATAAATGCATTTGCAGTGTAACAGCATACTCAGATATGTCATACCAAGTAGATTTAACAGAATTTAAAATGTGAAGGTCAGAATAAAACACTCAGCTTTGGGAAAGTAAAAAGAATGTAAGAACAAGAAGTTAATATCAGGCATATTTGATTAAAGGAAAAAACCAGCAACAGTAAAATTAGTCATTTAATTATGTTTCACAACATATCTCCTAGACAGCAAACAACTACACTACCACGAGAAATTCAGAAAAATGTTTAACAAAATATTTTGCAATCATGCTGTAATTGTATTTATATGACTTCAATTAAACTATCAGAAAAGGAATTACTCCAGTGATTTTATTTTTAATAAAACATATCTTTAGTCCTCATACATTAGCCAGTGAATTTGGACTGGAGAAATGTAACTTCATACAAGGTTACAGTGAACTGGATAAAAATCTGTCTAATGGTTTTCTAGCAGCATTAGTCATGAGTATAATGCAGATGAGAGTTACAATTTCAACTTTAAGTAAGTTTTAAGGGGGAAAAACTGTCTAATCAACTCCTTACGAGTTACATAAATAGTAACTCAGAGAGTACCTTACAATTCTTACATGCATTGTTTTAAAAATATTTCTGTAGTTTTCTGTGTCTTTTTCCTATGAAACAGAAATTTGGTTGTGCCAGATCCATGTCTACATCTATAGGAAAGGTAACTCACGAAACCCCAATTCAGCTTAATGCTGGCAAAGAGACAAAGAGACATATCATTTATCACCATACATTTCTCCCTTTTTTGTGTTTCATCATCGTCTAGGAATGCAGGAAAGCTGTGTAAAAGGTGTGATGACTGGAATTAGATTTTGTCAACAATCATTCTTCCTTCATCAAGCTAATCTAGCAGCAATGGCATCACCATCCTACCCCGGGTGTGAAAGAGGAAAATGTCCCCTGTTCATCTACTTGACTGCTGGTATTCACTGACTCTGGCAGCTCTCCATAGCAAGTATTTTCGAACATGAACGAATAGGACTCTCAGAAGCACTTTGAGGCATAGTCCAAGCAGGAGACTTCCTGGTCCAAGGCAGCATGCAGGCATGACCAACATGGGCTCAGTGCACAACACAACAGCACAAGCAGGGAAGTGTTTACTCTGTATCACAACCCACCACTACAGTGGTCTTTGGAGTGTAGCCTTTCCTGGAGTCTGTACCGACTACTTCAGTAGAAACGGGGGTTCAGATAGCATTAACTGGCCACACCTTACACTGGCTGCGGTTCAAGCAATTGAAGGGAAAGACGGCAAGTTTGTCATTTGACAAATTCACAGCTCAGCCATTGACTTCTGAAGATGTCTCCAGATTGAGCAGTAGCTCGTGGATAGGTATGCACCTCTGGGCTTGGCAGGGCACCGAGAGGTGACTGGCAATGAAGCAAGAGAGACCCAAACGCAGCCAGGAAAAGGTAGAAAACACATTTCTGAACAAGGAAAGAGAGCTTATGGGTAAATGCTGCTGAAAGGAACTTGAGATGTGAACAAAGAACCTGTTTGATTCCTCCTGTGCAAGCAGAGTTGGGACTCTAAAACAAACTAGACTGTAGAGTCAAGTAACAGACCCCATAAGTTTCTATTCTCAACAGGAAAAATATTTGATTCCAGATGTTTTAATTAAAAAGAAACATAACAGTTATCACTTGTGGATTTTTTCAGAAGAAAGCATTGAAATTCATCCATCAAAATCAACTGGATTTCTAACTCCAGTAGGCTCCCTACTACTATTAGGAGACTTAAAATACTATGTTTGGAAACCTGACACTGCCGTATGACCACCTTCTAAACACCTTCTCTACTGTTGTCATCATTCAGTTCCTTCAAGCCTCCTTTAGGGATGAAAATCCCACATTTCCAGCACTAGAGTGTGAGGTGGCTTTGGCAGGGCAGGAGGAGGGCAGAACACCTGTGGCCTCAGCTGGGAAATGCCCCTCAGCCAAGCAACCTGGGAGCACAGCTGGATTAGGAGCCAAGAGGCAGCACTGGCTAAAGCTCTGAAACCATTTGGATACACACTAGCTGCTTCTTGCTCAAATACACTGTACACAAGTATGACTCTGGAGCAAGAAGAGCTACAGGCTTGAAATGTTGGGAAAGGAGCACAAATATCTCCTTCATAGAAACTGACAACCAACATCCAAAGCAAGATCAAGTCCTGCAAACTGTCCAACCAAAGACAAAATATGGCAGCAAAATAAAATTTGTGGCATTTTATGGTGATGTTCTATGTGTAGCTGCTTAGCTAGTCTTTCATCTCACCTGGAAAAGCAGCTTCTTTCGTAAACTTTGTGTGAGAAGCTGTGTTTCAAATGACACCAGAGCACTGACTGACCAACATGAAAATGCTGAGGCAAAAGGCATTGGCCAGCTCCAGAGATGTTCTTTTTTCCACATAAACTAACAAACACAACATTTTAGAATTATAAATGAAACCTGAAAACAAGCTGGGTTTGAGATTTCCAGGCTGTAATTAGCAACACAGCTGTTGTTCTGTAAAACTAGAAAACTGCAATTTGCTTGAATGCTGTCTCTCCTACAGCTTCCAAAGGCCCTCATCACACCACATTACAGCTCATGCAACACCTCATGGATTCCCTCAGCTTAAAGATGGGAACCCATTAGCCTTTCCTCTCTAAATCACCTCCAGTGTCTTCCCATAATCTCTTAATTACCCCAAATAATGCTCTCATTATTGCCATAGAGATATTTGCTATCACACAGAGTTTGCACACAGATTAAAAGGAAAGAGACTGGTGATTACCACAGTGCTAGATGTGTTCTGGTAACCAGGTGTTTCCCATCCTAAGAAAAGGATAAAAGTCCTGCCTCTCCTCAGGTAGGCTATAAATGCACTTGCCTATCTCTCTCTAGTCACCCATTTGACAAGAGCATATCAGAACTTCCTATTCTAAGTATTTTTATGACTCTATCAAATTAAGTTAAAATAGATCAAAAGATTAAAACCTGCAGAGGGCTGGGCAGGGCAGCAGCTGCCAGACATCGTGGAAGGCAAACTGCACATTGCACAAGTTTACTCACATGTACACGCTGCCTGCAGTTATGAAGGGTAATTTCTTAAACATCAGAAATCCTCAGCTAATTGCAACAGCCTCAGCTTCCCTGAAGGAAGGGGAGTTTACCAGTTCAGACCAGTTCACAAACTGCCTCAGCAACTCTAAAAATGTTTTTATTCCCAGTAAAAGGAATAAGGAGCAATAACCAGTTGAAATGTTCTTCACATAAACAACTTCTGTAGAAACATTTCTAGTTCTTCCTTTTTCAAGCACATCTGCCATGAAGCAGCTTGCCACAGATCTTGCCTATCAGTGGTATATATGAGCTTCAAGAATTTAATTAATGTTTTTCTTTCCTTTTTACTTCATTAAACTTCATTATTAATGGTGATAAAAGACCCCTTTGAACACCAACAGCAAGTATGGCCATTAGTGAGTTTTTTGGAGATTAGCTACCAGCAAAGCAAGCAGCCATCAGAGTATAGTTGATACAGAGAACTTGATATGGATGCACTAAGGAAAATACTTCATTTTGCTCCAGTCAGGAGATGTCCACAACCAGTGTGGGTACCAACAGGTGCACAAGCTGGTGCTGACATTTAACTATACACTGCTGGAGGGGATGTTTTGAGAGTGAAATTGCACCTGCACAGAAAACATAGCAAGATTCACTTTGTTGAAATGTAATCTAGAAATCGACATTTGCTCTGAATTTGCTGCTTGTGCTTCCTCCCTGAAGAAGGAGGAGAGGGAATGGCACCACCAGCAGATACCCCCTTTCTATCATCCCACTGCGGAAGACGAGCAGAGATATTACATCTATTAGAAGCAAAGTATTCAGACGGACTGAAACTTCCCACTTGTTAGCTCTTCTACTTTCCAGAGCTAACTGAATGGTTATAGCTTTAAACAGTGTTCAAAATCTACAGCAGCTCACAATCGGCCCTATGTTTTTAAGGTACTATTCTTTTGAAAGGTATACATGGGATTTTACATTAATTAAATACTTTCATTCCACTCTCTCGTACTATAATGCAAAACAGTTTCAGTTCGGTCTGACCTTCATGTAGCCGCCTTTCTCTCAAAAAGAAACAACATTCATGTGAAGTCAAAATGGAAATGGAAAAAAAATGCTACCAAATGTTTGACGTTTTGAAGACTATGTAAAACTGCTTCAGATTGTGCTACTGGTACATGTCCTTGTAGGGAACGTGTAACTATTATGGCGTCTGAAAAGATATAAAACCCAAAAGCAAAACAAAACAAAAAGAAAAAAAAATACCAATATGATACAGAAATTGTCACCTCAACTGAAAAAATAAAAGCTAACACTGAAGATTCAGAAAATATGAGGAGGTATAAAAGCCAACACATAAAGTAACTGATGTACTTAAAAGTAAAAGCAAAAACTATTAAAAATTTTACTTGAGGCAAGAAAACAAACTGTATTGCTTAAAATAAAATCTTACCCTTGTAAACTATTATTTTAATGATTTTTTTATTAACTTCGTGTTTTTGGTCCTAATCCAATAGTTATTAAATGGTTTTGGGAGCAGGTTATGTTGAAAGTATGGAATTACATTTAACCTATAATAACTTTTCAAGTATTATATGAAATTGTCAGAATCCAAATTAAGAGGCATAATATGTGTCTTGTCCATAAGCCATGTCCAAGGGTCACAGTGATATCATGATGAAATGCTGTTAGACCACCACTGAAAAAACCTGCTTCAATAGTGTAGTAGTATTTTGCTTTCATTAACCCAAAGGACCACGGCAGAAGCACTGCCATTATTTCTTACTACACAATAAAAACTTCATATTCTAGAAATCGTATTTCAGAATGCTCATTTCAGCTTGAGGATCATATCACCACAGCTCTCACATCAGTTATACTCTGGTAAATGCAGACAGTTTTTATGGCTACACAATGCACCACGGCTTTAAGACTCCCTGGACACATTAAAGAATTTCTACACATGCATAGAGCCAATTGAGTTGGCTTATCTTAATTTCAAATTTATTTGGTGGACTAGTCTGCAACAATTTATCAGGGTCCAAAAGGATATCGAACAAAGCCTCTACAGCTCAAAAAACAATGCTCATTCAAAACACAATCTTTGGAATTAATTTTAAATAAAAGCCATTAATTTGTTTCTCACACAATCTCCACATCTTTTTATTTTGCTTTTTTTTCCTTTTGTCAGATTTTATATGCATAAGATACAAAATCTGCATTAAGATATCTGCTATGGAGGCCAGTTTGTGAAAGGCCCTATGCCCCCTGGTTATCTACAGATATGAAGGCCCAGAAGTCCTCTCCCAGCCTTATGTTCCTGCAGAACACTGGTACAACAAGAAGAGCAGGACACAACAGCTGCCCAGAACACAGGGCATGAGCAAAGGCTCCAGCATTTCCCAGCTGAGAGAACAGCATTTCACCACAGGTCACAAAGCAAACACACAGGCTGCTACCAGAAGAAATCAAATATTTGAACAAGAAGAAAGTGATGCATTTCAGTCATGCGTGAAGGAAAATCCACTGAATAAGAATTATACAATGCCACCATGAAATTGCCCCTAAGAAACACAGAACAGTTTATTCTGAATGGAATAGAGTACCAAACACAGCAGAATAACTTTTTTTCCTTGAAGGTGGAGGAAACATAGAGAATTTTCCAAGCATAATAAAAAAAAAAGATTAAAAAACACTAAAAGAAGGAGTAGACCTGGATTCTCCGTAGAAAAATCCTATTTAGTTTGCTTTTAAAAGACCAAAAATTTAAACAGACACACTTTGTTTTAGTTACAGACTGATAATCCAATCATTCCAAGGCTGGGAAGAGGAGAGATTAGAGGTTCAAACAATGCAAAATAAAGGAAAAGGAACTTACAGGGGTGTCTGATATTCATGACTGCAGTATGCAAGCAGCTAATCACATAACAGAGCTTGTCTACAAAGAGCTCTTCAAGAAAGACTGAAATTGTTGAAGTGTACAAATCCTTCCGCTGGGAAGTAGGGAAAGATGGTTTATTATTTAAAGGCTGCCAGGGCTAAGAGCAGGAGCAGCAGCTGATTTTCGTTTCTAACGAATACATTGGGCATTCCTATTGACCACAGGTTACATTTGTGGAAAAAGGGAATAAGGAGGAAAAACAGATTCTATCTGATGAACGGGGAAAAGCATCCTTGGATATTAACTCCATCTAAAAAGTCTGTTTTGAACTAGTTTTGAGGCGTATAGTGACAAAATAAATATTTGTGCTCACAGACATGGATAAAATATAAAATCCAGTTTAGACATCACACAAAATGTACTAGAAATGTAATGCATTAAAAATATTTTAAAATCAAAGATTTACCCAGATCCTTAATGAGTGATAATGCTTCCCACGATATAAATGCTCCACCACCATCATCCATAGCTCCCTGCCCAACGTCCCAGCTGTCCAGATGTCCACTGACCAATACAACCTAGAAAAGCAGTTATGACAAAACATGTCTACATGAAAGCACTGAATCAGAAATTTCTGTTTAGCATTTAAGCATTTTAATGATTTTGTCATAAAGTTGGCATTTTAGTTTAGAACGGAAGGAAAGAAATTCAAATAAAACTAGAACACTGTTCTCTAGTTGCTGAATAATTATCTGGGGTTCTACTACTTTAAACCACTGCCTAAGTGAAACTAGACAAGCTGTGAGAAATGTTTAAATGAAAGGTTTTATCTTGTACATTATGAAAGTGCATACTTTCCGGAGATGCAGGACTGCTACACTGCTGACTGGTGAAATTTTCTTTCATATTCCATCTGTTTAGGCCCTTAGGCAAGAAATTTGATTAATCCTATTTCTGGGTGCATAAGGAAAAAATATGAACTCAGACTGAAGCATTCCCAGAGGTTTTTGTTTTATTATATATCTATGGTACTTGTCACAGAAGACCTCTAATTTATTAATAGATCCCCTATGTGCTACAACAATGACAAGATATTTTATAGTTCCATTAGTCATAAGGATATTTTAAAACATGGTAGCAAGTCCCAGATGGATTTTCTGCAAAGAAAGTTTTGTGACTACAGTAGAGAATAGTAGTATGGGCATCTCCAGAAACATCCACTTTCAGATCTGAACCCTTCAAATGTTGACAAGCAGCATCAGACCAATAACGCAAGTGTGACAGTTCCCTAACCGGGCCTTAAGCTGAAGGGCTGATGGGTCTGTGATTACAATGGAAAGGTCAAGGAGGGACAAAAACTCTGAGCCAAGCAGGCAGTGTGGTAAAATGGTGCAACAACACAAAACCAAGAGCAGGACGCATTCAACCTATGACAACTCAGCACTAAGGAAAAACTGAAGGAGACCCTGGAGCATCCACCTGTGTTCTGCTCAGAACTGGCCATACACAAATGCTTCCCACTCTCCTGTTAGCTGATGTCAAACAAGTCTCAGAGTTGTGGGATCCAGAAAAATGTAAAATATATTCGTTCTTTCTGCCACCATCTTCTCCCTAAGGGATGAGGATCTACTGGCATATTATAGCATCTTCCATTCACCACAGGACAACTAGCCTAGCACTGAAAATAAGAACATAATGCATTTTTCCTGTTGTAACTCCTGAAAGGCAAGAGTCTATGCTGTAAAGCATGCAGTGAACATTGCAAGGAAGTAACCTGGAGCCCAAACATGAAGATCTCGATTTTTTTCTTCATGTGAGATAAATCTGTTTTCACTGGATATTAAAATTAATGGACTAACTATCAAGGCAAAAAAAATTAAGTAAATAAGAAGTATCAAGTACTCATCATAGGACAGTGTTTTTTCATCTAACCAAACACAAACTCAGGTAACGTAACTGAAATATCCATAGTATTAAACAAGGGCCATGAGAAAGTACTAATCATACCCATTGAACTGCCATGGGTCCAACCAGGATGCACCAAACCTCTTTAAATTTAGAAAACAGACTGTGAGATGTTTATAAATGTGTGTGTTATAAAAACCAGAATGGTCATGCCTTAGAAGCAGAAAAAGCTTGTGATCAGAATCTAAAGAGCAGCCTACTCTTTCCTTCTCACATGTCTCAACTCTCTTTTCTGGTTATCCAGCCTTAACTCAACATTGTGTTTGCTTTCCAGCACAAACTCATTTTCTTGGTAGACAACACATGTGCTGCAATCTTTATTCCAAAACCTCCCCTCCTTCAAGAGCACTTAAATTTGGATGGCTGGCCCCTCTGTAAAAGCCTCAGAATTTCTCAGGGGTATTTCTGTGATTTAATGTCATGATCCTCTGAGGGCCAACACAAAGGATTGCAAACAGCACGTTTTCTAGGGACACTGCCCTGCAGTAGAAGTACTTAATTTGCAGCAGCCCTCTGCTACAACAGCAACATAGCTTGAAACCAGATCACCTGAGAAAAGCGATGCCAGTTTTGGAGGTAGAAACGTTTCTGAAACGAGAGCAGAGAAGAGAAATGCTCACTGGGTTACTTGCTACTCTTTTTGCTTTCTCCTAAGGGAGGACTATGCACACACACACATGTGCACATTTGCAGGTGGTGAGGGCAATGCATGAATGAATTCTGCTTTGCGTTCATTCCTGAACGTGCAGCCCCACTGCAACCTGCCTGTGCAGGAGAGCTCAAACACCACCACACTCTGCAGCCAACTGATGCAGACTCAATACAGTTCCACTCAATAAGGAATTCACAAATAATAATAATTTTTTAAAAAGAACAGAAAAGGCTCTGAGTGAAAACCCAGTTGTCTGTGGTATAAAGGACATCTATTCCACAGCTTCAAATTGCTATGTGGTTTCTTTCTTCTTAAAGCAAAAATTGGTTTTAAGAAAATAACTATTTTGTCTCCTGGGAAACAGAGCTTCAAGATGAAGTGAATTATTTAGAATAAGTTTGTAAATTCATTGAGAGAAAACCACGTTTACAGTAGAAGTGATGCCTTGTCTTTAGCAGAGAAAGAATACATCACTAACACTGTTCCCTGGCAGCAATCTCAATAGAGCATCTGAGAGGGAATTACTCCTCATTTCCGTGGAACAACACATACTGCAACAGCAGGAAATTCTGAACCAGAAGAAGGTGGTGTAATCTCATCTGGGGTTACAGACTCCAATTGTAACATATCTTCACCAACTCCAGAACATTACACCAAAACAGATCAAGGTTCAAGTGGATTGAGAAAATCAGTTAATTTTATGGATGAACTTCGACTTAAATTTACTGAAGCTGTTGCCAAGAGCAATTACATAAATACAACCATTGTACTTCTATGTGAAAGTTTCTTCAGAACAGTTGTGTTTTCAAACTATCATGTTTTTGTAGCAGCTGCTAAAATGAAAGTTTCACTGCTCATGCTGATAGCCGTAGACATTCTTAAAATAAGACACAGCTATAAAATAACAAAACCCACTGTGTTTATCTTGGTCTTTGGGTAGACAGAATGTGTCTGAGCAATGAATGGAAATATTTCTGAAATTCAGTCTAAACCACTATATCATTTAAAGTAATATTATAAAATAATAGTATTATAATACTCTGTATAGGTGGGCCAATAACAAAGGCAGTTAAAGCTATCAAGGATGTATGATTATTTCATTTTCCACATTGCTTTCAAATCTGTTATGTGATTCTCAGCTCCAAATCTACACAGAAACTAATAACTTATATTTGCACAAAACAACCCTACAGAAGTGCCAGAAGAACATAAGCATTGCAAAGAAATGCTTGTAAGTATCTGTAAGTATAAGTATTCGTTTTAAATACACAGAGAAACCACAAGCAACTGCACAGGACAGTACAAATACAGAAATACATATTTGCCAAATTGACCAAAAATAAATTTAGGATAAGAGTGCTTGGATGCAACATGACAAGATTTATCTGTCTTATTCTATTTCCTTCTGCATCAGCATGATGATCTCTATTGGATAACTTTAGGTCATGTGCAGCATTTCAGTCAAGCATACTGAAACATTTTGAAATCAAAAAACATATTTAATATTCTAACCCCAAGAAAATTATGAAGAGGAACCACACATTCACATACATGTGCCTATATCATGGAGTTATCCTTTTCTAAGCAGGATGGCTTACGACACTAAAAAATAATCTCCCATCCCATATGTAGCCACACAGACCAATTGCATTTGTCATGCAACAACTTCATAAAATGCAGGTGAGCTACCTTCTTCTTAATTAAAAGGACTTTTAAGAAATGTGTATCCCATTTTTAGTTAAACTCAAGGCAAAGGTTTCTTTCTATGCAACCTTAGAGACCATAAATATTAAACATTAGGAAAGAACTGTAAGCAACATTTTCAGTCACTTCATTTAACCTAGAATTACATTTGTATTAAGTTGCGAAAACCGCCATGCAGTTATTTCATGTCCCCGAGACAGGTGTACATCAGGTAATGCAAGAGTAATGGAAGACTAATGAAGCCATCATTCATCTTTGCCCTTCATGGATGAAGAAGGCGTCATGGATGGAGGTTTGGGTAGGATCTTTATTGATGGAATCTGCCTATCAACACATTTCTCTTAGAAATGCATACTAATAATTTTCATTATTTGAAATACTGAAAAGTATTTTTCTTTACATCTTCCTCCAGCAGACAGTGAAGATAAGGAGCACCGTATCTTGCAAGAGGACAGAAAACTTAAACAAGCACCACATACACAAAGAATCACAGAGTCACAGAATCACAGAATCAATTAGTTTGGAAAACACCTTCGAGATCAAGTCCAAACTATGACCAAACTCCACCTCGTCAACTACACCATGACACTAAATGCCACATCCAGTCTTTTCTTAAGCACTTCCAGGGACAGTGATTCCACCACCTCCCTGAACAGCCCATTCCAATGCCCAGTCACCCCTTCTGTGAAGAATTTCTTCCTAATGTCCAACCTAAACGTCCCCTGGTGCAGCTTAAGACTGTATCCTCTTCTCCTGTCACTGGTTGCCTGGGAGAAGAGAGAGATTCTCACCTGGCTACAGCCTCCTTTCAGGCAGCTGTAGAGAGTGAAAAGGTCTCTCTTGAGCCTCCCTTTCTCCAGGGCAAACACCCCCAGGTCCCTCAGCCACTCCTCATGGAACTTGTGCTCCAGACCTTTCATCAGCCCTGCTGCTCTTCTCTGGACACGCTCCAGCATCTTGACATCCTTCCTAAACTGAGAGGCCCAGAACTGGCCACAGCACTCAAGGTATGGCCTCAACAAGTGCTGTGTACAGGGGAAGAATTGCTGCCCTGGTCCTGCTGGCCACACTATTGCTGATACAGGCTAGGATGCCACTGGCCTTCTTGGCCACCTGGGCACACGCTGGCTCATGTTCAGCCTGTTGTCAATCAGGACTCTCAGGTCCCTTTCGGCCTGGCCACGGTCCAGCCACTCTGTAGCCAGCCTGTAGTGCTGCTTGGGGTATGACCAAGAACTAAACAGGATATTAGAACCAGATTAAACATCTTTAGTCATGACACATTCAAACTCCAAGCATCTGTATGCCAAAACATCAACATGAACTTCACTTAAACAGTGAAGTCCTCTAGACTGTAACTCGAGTTCTTTTCAAATCTTCATGCAACTCTTTATATTCAGTCAAATAATGCTAGAAGCTAGTTGTTTCCTCAGGCAACACAGGTTTACAGTGTTCCCATCCAGTTCACAATTACCTGGAAACTCATGAAAGGCATTTCTATTTCGTATTCAAATTTTTGTGGTTCACTTTCTCCAGTTTGCTTCTAAGTAAGTTCATCTGAAACTCTAAGTACCACAACAAGGTCCTATATTATTTAACTGGATATTTTCCTTGCATGAACCCCCTGCCAGTGCAGGGTTATTTGTGCAATACTTACCTAACACCCGTAAACAGCATATAAAGTTGATTTGTGTTTGGACCAAAATCAGAGGAAAACAGAAGTCAGATAAGAATTAGGATCCCTTATTCAATCCAATTTAAAAATTGCCTATAACTTCCCTCCTTCCTTTGATACTCATTACTCTTTTTAACCTCACAAATACTCTCTCACTTCACAATTTCCTATTCTCTCCAGTCCCAACGAAATTTATAGCACTAAATGAACCTTGGCTAAAAAACTTAATCCCAGTTTCTCAGACAGAGGAACCTAGCACCAAATTCAGGCCTGTGCTCCTAAGCATAAGGCAGTACGTTTTTAGTAATTTACACATTTGGATAGCATTACAGCTATGAACAGCCAGATGGCTTCAGTTTATAAGAACTTCAAGATTTTCTTCATTTCACTGTGTTAACAGCATGAGAATAAAGGAAAAAAGAAAGGCAGCATATCATGTACCTAACTACTGGGCAAATAAAACAGCTGGCAGGACTAAATTTAAGCCCATCATGCCTAACTTGCTTTCAAAACTATGATTAAATAAAGTCTTCATATACACAGATTTGCAAATATAGAGTAGTAAATACAGAATCGCAGTTTTAGAATGTATTAGCATCATCCACAGTAGTAGCTTGCAAATATATTTGGGAAAATGGCAACAGCAAGCAATACACATTTCTACTCCTTACCTGCCTAGCAAAGCTGGCACAGGTATTTGCAGCATCCTTCCTTAAAGCACTTCTTAATCTGCAGGCTTTATTTCCTTTCCCCCTTCTTAGGAAAAACTTCCGTCATCTTAATGGATTAAAGTGTCGGTGTGCAATTGGCTTTTTTTGCCCTGACTCCTTCTCTTCCTACTCCACCTCAAACCTTTCTCTCTTCAAGCCGCACAGCAAATTACAAGTTATCAACTCTTCATGTCCAGGCAGAATGTCATTCCTGTATGCAAACCAACATTCCTCAAGTTTTAAAATATTTATAATAGTTATTTAATTTGTATCATGCACCAAGATTCTGTAAATCAGTCCCTCGGCTTTTCCATCAAACGCCTTACGAAACCTAAACAATCTGAACTTGTAATCCTGTGTGCTGTAGCACCACACTGACTGCAGCAAACACATCACACATCATCTTCCTTTCTGGAATCCAACTCAGCTCTTCCAACAGCAGGATAAATACTCAAAGAAAACTACTCAAGCACTGCATTTTAAAGATAACTATTTAAACATTTCTTGCTGGGACACTGTGTTTTGTATACACTACCGTTATTCAAGCTCAGCATTTCAACACTTGAGGAAGACAAGATGACAAAGATGAGTGTCCATCAGCAACAGAGTACTGAGCACTGTAACACAGTACTGTCTGGCATGGGATTAGAGTTAGACTAACATGCAAGATAAGATATACACATATAACGTGTATATTTGAATATAAACTCTCCTGTATTTTAAGATGTGTGGGGCATTGCTACCAGAAGAAAAATACTTTGTCCAGTAATGTTTAAACATAAGCCTACTCTATTGTGTATAATTTTAGCAACTTCAACAGCTAAATTCAAGCACGGAGCTGTATCAGAGATATTCAGTTGTAAAAACAACTTACTTGGTTAAAACTCTTTGTGACAGTCTACTCTGGCCATTCCCCCAATATTTGTTTTGGGCTACAAATATGTTAAAAAAGATTTATGTGGTTTTGTACTTGCCTTTAAGAAAACACTAACTGCCCCCAGTTAAACTGCAATTGGATTTAATCATGCCCTACATGTAAATCAGGAACATTACCACATTTAGTAGATTTATTTTGTATATATAAGGATATTTCTTCAAATTAGTTTTTAGCTTTGGTGTCTAAATAATATGACTTCACTGTACAGCTCCTTTTATTAGATGTTACGCACATTATGAATGGTTCTTAAATAATCAGTCTAGCTGTCTCAACTAATTTACAGTCCTAAAGATACAGTGAAGTTCAGAAAGAAAAAAAAATGATTAAAACAACAACTGTCTTTTCTACTTAATATGCAGTGTAGTAAGTCTTAACTTCCAGGCTTCTGATTAAATGATAGATCTGCACATGAAACAGAAGTGACTCACTTAGTCACACAAGAATCCAACTCTATTATTGCTAAAAAGCTGATTAACCTTCAAAGAGCCCCTGTGTCACAACATACAGTAAACTCTTTAAAACTGAATCTCTGCTTTGTAGAAATGATTGAAACTAAAGTGTTCTTGGAAAGAACTACTGCAATCAAACCTCCCTGTCTGAAGTGAATCTCAAAACCACTGAGTAGTTAATAGCATGAGCTGATATAATTTATAGCACGTATGACAGTGAAGGAGAAAATTAGTCTGAAAATAAATTATTACTGATAAGGGAATTGTAGTAAAGGTAACAAGACATAGAAACTATGTGAGCATTCAAAAGGTAACCAAGCATTGAAATGACTACCATTTTCATATTAAATGTTGGATTTTAAGACTTAGCATTTCCATATTTAAGTTCTCCAGCACCTTTTATTTCCTATTTCCTGAGCTGTAACATTTCAGAAATAATACCACTCTTCATAATACATTATTTTGAAAATAAGGAATTTAATTTATATATTTCAACCCGCTTCTAGAGGTTTTAAGAGGAAAAATCGTAACAGTAACTACCTCTAAACAAAACTAGGTATCACTGAAATATCACTTACCCTTGCATAAAGAACGTGTTGTAGCTGCTTTTTTTTCTAGTTCAAAGATCAGCAAAGAATCTCTGCAATACCCCTGTAGAAAAGCTGAAATGGCATCTGAGCCAATGTGAAGAGAGAAGCTCTTTTTTTTCTACACTTACCAAAGGAAAACTTCCCTTACACATATAGTAGATAATTTTTATAATCTAGAGAATATATTTTTATATTTTTCACTTTAGGGATATATAGGATTCCACATTATTACAGATCTATCATCATCCCCAAATGTTGTATCTACGAAATTCCTTTTTTCAGATATCAAAATTAATCTCAGCTAAAATAAATAGTGCCCAGTGCTACTTCTTTTGCTGAAGGGTTTACAAAGCCTACTTGTACACTGTGATACCAGGCATTACTAGCAAGCTCCCCTTTCTAAAACTGTAAAAATAGTAGACTTTTCTCAAAAAAAAAATTACAAATATTGTTTTCTCTTGAGAACACTAGAGGACCCCTTATTAAGTTAGAACCGTGCCTCACTAGCACTGCTTTAGAGCATGCTGATGACCTAAAATGTCCTGAAAGCCATCCTGAGTGGCTACCTCAACTGTCCTCAAGAAAACAGACTCGACTTTACAAATCCCCCAAGAAGACTGCTGATGGAAGCAAGTCAAAACAACCCTTACATGGCTGTAATAACAACAGAGCATGATAAGAGAGGAGGCTTTAAAACTAACACTTATGTCCCTGTACCAGACACCAGGCATTGGAGAATACTTGAGGTTGGAAGGGACCTCTGACTGTGCATCGACTTCCACATCCTGCTCACAGCAGGATCAACTTACATCTGATCAGTTAAGAGTTCTGTCCAGTCAAGCTCAGAAATTTCTTATAATAGAAATGCCACAACCTCTCTGGACAAACTGTTTCAATGTTTAGAAAATTTTTTTTTCTAATACCCATTATAACACAAGTGTTTTTTAAAAAATGTGCCCTGCTGGACCATCACTGCAGCATTGAAAAGTCAAACTGGATTTTAAAAGCTGTGAGCCTGCCTTGTGAGCCACACCTCCAGATGCTTTTACTATTCACCACCACCAAATGAACACAATGGAAATGAAATTTTTGCATCTTCCCACACAATTGTCCCTCACCATTATACACAGTAAAAGGAGTGCTGGTCACGTAATCACTTCTCCCAAAACTGTCCCACTTCTACAGTCACAATCACCTATCAGAACTAGTGATGCGTCTTGTCCTTCTTACCCTGTAGTGCATGGTGGCTCCAGGCCTTTCTGCTGTAATGGCAAAAACTTCCTCCTCTCACAGTTCACAGGCCCATGTTCACAGCCTGTGACAGAGGCTTTTCTGATGCTTCCCTCTTACTCCACAAATCCTCACATAGATCAGGTTCTTGCCATTTCTGCCACTGCTGCCCATAGGATTTTGTTGTCTAGTATGCTAAAACACTCAATTAGTCTTTCATTTGATTACTGTAACCCTTTTTTATTTTTATGGCTTATCCTACATTCCTGGCACCTGCACAAGTTTTTCTTAGAATTTTGCTGGGATTATCCTCTTACTTGTTACAGGGTTTTTTCTAAGATTCTTCTTATTCATTACTATTTCTTTTAATCTGCATGTAACATTTTCTCTTTCTCATACATGTTGCTTCCCTCTTAAACTGTACAATAAATGTCTCAATGCAATATTAACTTCAGGCATTCCCAGAACTGCAGGAACCCACTGTGGAATGAATCCATGAGGCAGATACTCTGTTGGACCTCATACTTACAAACAGGGAAGAACTGATTGGGAATGTGAAGCTCTGCAGTAAATATAAGATGGTGGAGCTCAGGATGTTGAGAAGGAGAAAGGCAAATGGCAGGATGTGAGCTCTGGTCTTGGGGAAAGTAGTGTTTAGCCTGTTGAAGGATGTTTGTAAGAATCCTGTCGGAGACAGAGTTGGAGAGAAAAAAGAGTCCAGGAGTGCTGGCTGGTTTTCAAGGATCATGCTGGGGACCAGCTGCAAAGCAGCTTGGCTGAGAAGGAGCTCAGGGTCCTGGTGGACAGCTAGTTGACCATGAGCCAGCAGTGTCTCTGTCCTGCAACAAAGGCCAATGGCACCCAAGCTGCATCAGGCAGAGTGCTGCCTGCAGGTCAAGGAGTGTGATCCTTCCTCACCACTCAGCACTGGAGAGACACATCTTACACGTTTTTGAGACACATTTGGGGGCTGTGTCCAGCTTGGAGCTCCCCAGAACAAGAAAGACATGACTGTACTGGACCACAGACATGATGAAGGTGTTGCTGAAACTGCAGGAAAAACAAAACCTCTCCAACAACATCTTTTCAATTTTAGAGAACTAAGGCATTACTTTATTCTGGCCAGGATGTTGTTCTGGCCAAGATGTGCAATAGAAATAATTTCATCCACACATTGTCCAGATTGTGCAGTGAAAATCATTCCATCACACATGGTTCTTTACTAGATTTTTCATATATTTATACTATGAACCCAAAGCAATTCTTTGGTTCAATGTTCATTGGTCCCAAAATTCACAATTCTTAGTATTTGGTTTCCTATTGGTTATTGATCCCTTCGCCTTTGATGCTAATTTGGTCCTCATTCTTTAGTTCTCTTATCGATCTTTTCCCAGANGTTCTTTACTAGATTTTTCATATATTTATACTATGAACCCAAAGCAATTCTTTGGTTCAATGTTCATTGGTCCCAAAATTCACAATTCTTAGTATTTGGTTTCCTATTGGTTATTGATCCCTTCGCCTTTGATGCTAATTTGGTCCTCATTCTTTAGTTCTCTTATCGATCTTTTCCCAGACCAGGTGTCTCCAACACACCAGGGGATGATGTTCAAGGGCAATGCTTGTTAATGGTTGCTTATTTCTCGTGCATCCTCTGGCAAATCCCAGTCCATTGAGATGTTAAGCTCATCAGGCTTCACCCAGGGAACAGAGCCTTCTGAAAAGAAATTTCAATACCCTTCCCCCTGGGCAAACAGGAACAAATCCCTGACTAAAGTTAGTTAAAAAAAAAAATATTTAAAATTGTATCATTTCCAACAAAGGGGCCAGAGAGCTGGGACTGGAGAAGAAACTGCTTCAGGATCACATCAAGGTGTATAAATATTTGATGGCAGATGTAAAGAAGAGGGAGCCAGACTCCTGTCAGTAGTGCCCACTGACAGAACAAGAGGCACCAGGCAGAAACTGAAATAGAAGAAATTCCACTCAAAAATAAGAAAAAACTTTTGTTGCTACAAGGGTTGTAGAACATTGAAGCTGCTGTCCAGAGAGTCTGTGGGGTCTCCGCCCATGAAGATATTCGAGACACAAACCCTACGCAACCTGCTCTAGTTGACATGATTTTGAGCACAGGGTCAGGCTACCTGATCTCCAGAGGTCTCTTTTCTGTAATTATGACACTGATTCCAGAAGGAATAATTCACATTTTCTTCTGGATCTATATGTAATCCACATTTTTTTTGGATCAGAAAATTTCATTAGAGATACAAAAAGCAGAACACAACTTGGAAATCAATTCTACCAAAGTCCAGTATGTCCTTCAAGATCCAGGCAGACAAAACACAACTATAATCTTCAATATACTATTGCTTCAATATACTATTACTAGCACAAGACAGAAGACCTCTTTTCTTCTTACAGCAGTCAAAATCACAGTAAGAATTAAAGTTGGTATGAAATCCATTTTATTAAATAATTTGCAATTCTTTTCTGATAGTTTTACGAACTGATGCAAGAATCCACAGAAACAGGACATTACTTGGCTTGCAACATAAAAGAAAAAAATTATCTTACACTGACCTCAAAAGAATTGTTTTATATATTGTATGAAATATGTCTCCAAAATACTAACACAATTTTCAAATTACAAATCTTCTTTCACCAATGCTAGGCCTTTCAGTGTTTTTTTGTTTCTGATCATTAAAACAGCACTTCCACTGAGGCTTCAATGTGGACTTAAAAAATAATTATTTCTCATTTCTACATTCAAATTAGTTCACTATATTTTACTGATCTCTTTGTCAGTAAAACGGGACTAAGCAACTGTTTATTACGTAGGGATACAGTAAAAATTAATGTTTATTCTTCTATTTATGACAGCTTTCATAGAAAATACTAAGAAATAGAGACTTGAAACCCCTGTCTTATGTAGAAATTATTGGAACTGTATGTCTTGACACAAACAAAAATTCAGTCTACAATTTCTAGAACCTACCAAAGTCATATTCACAAAGACACATCTATGTACTTGCAAGCAACGCTGGCAGATTTCCCTACTCAATTCCCATTAGCGTATCTCAAAAAACCAGGGTTTTGATACAAAGCAATAGCACACCCTACATGTTTATCTGTCCTTAATTTCTTTGTTTATATACTCTTGTGAAACTTAAAGTATGTTTGACACAAGTTTTCACCAAGATAGAGAAGAGGCTGATTTTCAAACTCAAACAATGTCTGCAAAAGACCAGACGAAACAACTATTGTCAGGATGATTTCCAGGGTGGAATTTCTGCTTTAAGTTAAAAGAAATTTGCTTTATTGGAAGCAGTAGCACAAAAGCTCTGGAAAGCACTTGGAGTGCAGGGGACTTTGGTAAACCTGGTGCAAAGTACAGATGTGGCAAAGCAGGAAAAAGGAGTGGCAATATCCACTCCAAGATGTTTGGCCTACTCCAAGGCTGAAAGACACTTCTCGTGCATGAGTTGCCTGGGCTCTGTATGTCTGCTATCTGTTTCTATCCTTTAATGCATGCACAGATGTGTCCAGAGAAGGGCAACAGAGCTGGTGAAGGGTCTGGAGCACAAGTCTTATGAGGAGCAGCTGAGAGAATTAGGGTAGTTTAGCCTGGAGAAAAGGAGGCTGGGGGGGAACAGCCTCACTCTGCAACTGCCTGAAAGGAGGCTGTAGCCAGGTGGGGGTTGGCCTCTTCTCCCAAGCAGTAAGTAATAGGACAAGAGGAAACTGTCTCACCTTGTGCCAGGGAAGATTTAGATCAGACAGTAGGAAAATTTTATTCACCGAAAGGGTTGCCAGGCACTGAAACAGGCTGTCCAGGGAACTGGTGGAATCAGCAACCACGGAGGTATTTAAAAGGCACGTAGGGTGCCTAGGGACATGGTTCAGTGGTGGATTTGGCAGTACCAGGTTAACAGTTGGACTCAATGATCTTAAAAGTTTTTCCAACCTAAATGATTCTATGATTTGATCATTCTGTGCCAGACACAAACCAATGCTTTCCCTGCACAGAATGGAAAGCAGATGGATAACTCAGAGCTCTGGACAAACCCTACAGAAATGTGAAAAGCAAGTCAAGTGCACTAAGAGAATGGGAGGAGATACACAGGTTCCTTGTCCTGCCCTTTTCCAAAATCACAGTGTGATGACCACAGATGGGGGACCAGAAAATGGAAGTTATCTCATTTGTAATTGTTTCAGCTTATGTGAAACATCTGAGTATTCATCAGAAGGAATATGTAGAGTGATGACAGCATTCCTCCAAAGAGTAGGAGAGCTGTCCTCGTGGTCACATTCTGGAATCAAACTGAGCTGTGCTCTGTACACGGTCTCCACCTCTCTTCTCGCTATCAGGTACCTAGAGAATGGGTGCAGGTTGGTATAATCTCTGACATTTTCAAAGGCACAAATGTATTCATGTCCTCCATATTGAGCTTGTGAATATTTTTTCCCCCATGTCCAGCTACAGAGAGGAAACCAGAAAGAAAAACACCTGAAACACCAGCTAGATCCAGGTTATACAGATGGGTTTATGTGATGTGGGTTTCTGTCTACTTGGACTTAACATCAAATTCATGTCCCTAGGCCATTCAAAATCTGTCAGTACTAACTAATACTCCCTGTCACTTCACCTTAGACTTAAATCCCTGACCTTTATCTGAAAGGTTGTGTGTCTCATTGCCGATGTCACCTCCCTCTAGTTTCTCTTCCTATGGCCGCAAGCTGAAATAACTTATTTACTTAGCTATCCCTGCACTCCCCAATTTCACACGACAGAGGAATGTGTGCTCACAGAAATTCTGACATCTACATAGCACTGGCTAACCAGATGGCAAGCACCACTGACTGCTATTAGACATCAGTCTATCCTCTAAGATAAGTATCAAAAAGACCCTACATTCAGTCAGTCTCCACAACCCTGACACTGAATGCAATAGCGGTTGTTGGATTTTTAATGAAACCTTGTGTCATACTAAAATTATTACTGCTGTTCTATTTGTACTTCATTTCATATCTCCTTGTGTTGAAATGAATTTAATTTCTCCTTCAGGCACTGTTCTCAGAGGCTCCTATTCAAATTTTATTACGTTTTGTGTCTCTAACTTTCAAAATTAAACACAACGATTATCACAGTAGTACACAAAACTGATTATATGTCCTGAATTAATAAGCTTGAAAGGCATGTTTAGTAAAGATTTTATCAGGGCTGTACCTGCTTAAATATTTTAATAGTTCAATGTTAGAAAAAACTTATTTTATCCTTTAAATAAACTTCTGACAATACTGCACAGAGAGAAATAGAGACACAAAGAACAAGATTCTCCTAATGCATCCACTCCAGTCCTTGTTATCAGATGTAACTGCATAAAAATCTGGTTCGTGTTTTTTACTATTTGAGTGCATTCAGCAATTTTTATTCCCATATATTAATGTAAATAACAGAACGATTTCAGAATAACTGATAGGAATCTGCAGTTATCTCTGAACTTGTCTCCTCTCACACAGTTTACTACTCACTTTCCAAGCCATTCTTGGATGCTTCATACCTGTTGAAAGAAAAAAAAAATGCTTGAATGCTGGCCAGCATTTCTTATGTCCGTCATATTCTCCTCAAGAGACTGAAGTCTTCAGGCAGACAGCTCAGTTTTTAACCATATAAGACAGGGACAGGCCAAAGGGAATGTGAGTCACCAATTTGTTCAAAGGTGAGGACATTTTAATTATAGCTTCTAAAAAATGTCGACTGCAAGGTAAGGTCAGAACAAGCATGACACTTGAACATTTACTTGACCGATCTTCAAGAGTAAGCAAAAGTGTTCACCTGGATTTTGCATTCTACAAATGAAATAAAATGCAAATTAACTTGTTTTATTACTAAGAATAAAAAAAAGACAAAACGACTCTGCTAGTGGGCTGCTACTCCTGCCATACTGAAATATGGGTCAAACACCCTCCTGGAAAAAGCTACTCCAAAATACGAGTCCTCTGCAATGCCTATATCCCCAAAACACGCAAGTTGCATGCTCATTTTCTGAAAATACCTACATTCACAAAACTTAGACTGTAGTTGCAGGTCTCACTCTAGTAATTAACTTTTACTCTTCCCAGCTGCAGGACATTCAATACTAATCTATCCTAATTACACCATTATAATTGTAGCAGTCACACATAAGGAAAATAGACACAGAACTGAAATGTTTGTAGGACTTTGCCTACAAACTTTGCAATTTAACAACCTTACACTTGCTATTCCACACCCGATTAATACATGTTCCAATAAACATGCTTTTCAAAAAAGCTAACTAATATTTGATTTCTTTATAAATACACAAGGAAAGAAGTTAGTAGAAACAGTAAAGAAGTCAAATGAGGTAAAGAGAGAGCTGCAGATAAAAAGTTTCCACTATTCTGTAGGAAGGGTTGACTCCAACTCAAGTGTAATAGAACACGACTTGTTGCCAGTATCATCAAAACAGCATAGGTTTGAGGTGAAGAAATTGATATAAACTGCTCCCTGGGAACAGATATTAGCTGGTGTTGTTGTAATATGTTCTTTGCTCTGTGCACGTCACCAGTGAAAGTACAAATGAGTACACAGGTGAACATCTCCAAAAATGTGTGCTAGATTGCCACAACAGTGATCTCTCCTGAGCTACAGCAGATTCTTGTACTAAGGACACAATATCTTCAAGTTATCCCAAGGAAACACTGAGAAGCAAAACCAGGACGGAAAACCAGGCTATAAAAGCTGCTGCAGAACAGCTTTTAAGTGGTTATGAGAGACCTGAGATTCCTCTGGAAAGAAAGACAAAGCACAATAAAAGCTCAAGGTACATTGAACAGGAACTGGACTGGCAAAGAGTGGGTGTTAAACAGACTTTTCATGTAATAACAAATGTTGCACTAGACAATGCCAATGAGTTTCCTTTACCAGGTTTTCTTGGCATCCCCACACACCACCCTTACCCTAGCTGCCATTACAGCATCTAGAGACCTTCCTCTGCTAGCTCTCCAGATCATCTTGATCATCAGTTGCTCCTGTATGTACATCCTGGTTTCCAAAAGCCCAAGGACCTGGTTGTAACTAAAATTTCCCTCCCATCTTCCCCATTCCCATGTTTTAAACTTCAGGATAGAATCTGGACCCCAGCACAGCTGACAGGTGTGAAGGGTCAGTCTTCTTTGGTGGATCACTTTGGATACCAAGCAAATCAAAAGAGAGAGAATTTCTTTCCTCAAGATGTTCCCTTCCTCTCCCACTGCCCATCTCAGACTGAATCAGAGTAACTTTGTCTGAAAGACCGGAAAATGAATAATCATAGTAAGGACAGGGGGGAGAGGGCAATCTAAACTGGCAACCTGAGATAGTAAAAATGCAGGAATTTTATGACTTTCCTGGAAAAATACTCCATCATTCAATTTCAGTCTTTTCTCCTTCCTCTCTAATATTCAGCTCCAATTTCCTCTCAGTTTATTCAGCCAAAGAGCCCATTTATTGACAACTTGACCACCATGGAGGACACAGAGAAGAAAACCAGAAAACACTTCATAAAGCACTGCTCATATTTAGAACTTCATAATATGCCATACATCTTCAGGTATGACGTGTATGCATTCTAATCAGAAAATGTAACATTTCAACTACCCATAAATGTCCCACAAGATACTAAATTTTTAGTTTTCAGAATTTTATCTCAGATCATGAAAGACTTAAATCAACAACAACCTATATAAAAAATGAGATGCACGTTTTTCAATATGAGAAATTACATGCACAAACAAAATACAATGGAGTGTTACAAGATGAAAGTTCATTTCACATGACATTTATAGCAAATTTCTTTTCTGAAGTAACATTGTGGAACCCAGAATCATACCAAAACCAGAGAAGTTTTCCTATACTTGAGGGGAAATATTGATGGTGGTATTATATAGGCTAGTACTAGCAAATGTGATAAAGTAAAATGAAGAATTCACCCTCAATGATTCTGCATTTTGTTTTTGCAGTGTTTCCCTCCTCCTAAATCCAAGACATTGCATACAACTGTTCTTAAACACACAATTTACTAGATGTTAAAACATATCTCTTGACTCCAGACTACTATTATAAATTTTAAAGGTATTTTCTTCATGCCAATCAGCCATAGCAAGAAAACTGCTTTTCCAACGGTCTCAAAAGAAGGGAAATTACTAAGTATATTACTATCACATCAGGAGTGTTTAACAGTGACCATATGATCAGTGGTTGAAATTCTAGTGAACATATACCTGTATTCTGCTCAGAAATAGGAGCAAAAGACCTTTTGAACACATGTTTTTAATCCAGACAACACATGACGGAAAAGACTTCTAAAGAAATTAATATGTGAGCCAATTCTCCCTTCCACGTTAACTGCAGGGTCTGGACTACATTCTGAGGGATGGGGGGAGTGGTTATGTGTGGTTTTGGGGATTTTCTGTTTGTTTGCTTTGGTTTGGTTTTAGGTTGTTTTTTTTTTTTAAACCTACAGCCAAGGACTATTTAATTTCCCTTAGTTTCTCAGAATTCATCCCAACACCTCAATAACTTCCATGGTGTCTAGTGACATGTCCAGCACCCCTGTATTTTCCCTTCTTCACCCTATGACAGCGCAAAATCGGTTGCTGATTAAATAGCACTGTTTGCATGTTACACTAGTTTGGTGCACTATGGAGTTTGACTGATTCCCAAAAAGCTCTTCCCTCTCAAAATGCAGACACTTACCACAACAGACTGCAAGTTTTGCCAGAGAAACATGAGCCTCTATAGAGAATAACTGCAAGCAATATTCTGTGGGTAGAAAGTCAATAAACAAAGAACATGGTCTGATTGGGTTTTTTTCCTGCTAGGGTCACATTCTACTGAGTGGGTTGCAATTTTTTTTTTATTATTGTTCATGTATATTTACTTAGAAAAAATTACCATTTCCTGTGTCAGGGGGCTTTGGCAGTGCATCCTTTATAAATGAAAGTACAAGTTAGCTTTATTAGTTGGAACATGCTAAACACAGGCACAAAGAAACCACTGTGTATGCCTGGTGGTTCAGTTGGAAGTTCTTCCTCTCCCAGTGCTTGCTGGAAGTACACATCTCACACCGTACGTGTAGCAACTGAGCACTAGCCACACACCTAAACTGTGTGATATGTGGCGTGTTAAATAACACCTCCTACAGCAAAAAAAGAAAATTAAAATTTTGACAGCCTTTCAAAAATAAACAAATAAAAGCATAAAGGCAGCGGGGGACAGTGCTAACAGATTACAAATATAAAATTTGAGCAAAAGATGTACAGTAATCTCAAGCATTTTCCTTTGGACTAGCATGGCTGAAGGTGGGAGCCCCTTACATTTTATGAAAGGAAATGTGTAACACAACTAGTGTACAATGCATTCAGGACATCGGTGCAAGCAATAGCATTCATATCAACAGAGCACGAAAGCAGAGAAGGAGACAGCTTTTTTTACTCATGGCTTTTACAAGAGGGAGGCACAAGGAAACTGACCCTGTGTGAAAGCCTTTGAAGCTGCATATGAGCCTTCTCTACAGCAGCCAAGAAACAATTAGTTGGATCTTGTCTAAACACTTACAGCTAATGCACTTTAAATATAGTTTTGATTAGTCTGGCTGCATCCTTCTGAAACAAGCAATATTTACAGTACATATTATTTCTTTTGGTTTATATAATGTGTTCCATGCATTAACTTCCCATGTAAATAGCCAGCAATTAGGACCAATGTCTAGCAAATGTCCTCAAATTTTCAGTATCCTCATGATGTAACACTTCTCAGACAGGAGATAGTCAATTAATCTCTTTTCCATGAGAGGTTTAGATGTGAATATAACCAGAGCCCCCTTTAACCCCAAGTTGGACGAAGTGTCTTTAAAAGAATTTTGTTGTAGTTTTCACAGAATTCAGCAAAATGTATCCATTTTGCATAAGTCACTGTTAACATCGTCCTAAAAGGCAGAATACCTTCTCTTGAGAGTTAAATTTTACTACACCATGAAGCATCTGAAGGAGCTCTAAAAGCAGGTTCCTAAAATATATATTGGGAAAAGATGGATTATTTCAGAATGTGGAAGTCATCATCTCCAGAGAACTGCTGTAAAGGGTCCAGGCTAGTTTCAATTTCCATCAAAACAGAAGTGATCAAAGGATTGGATGAGCAAGAGAAAAACACTCAAAACTACACATTTTGAATACCGAAGCAGCATCAAAGATGTACGAGGCTGCAAATGCAAGGCCAGCAGAAGTTCAGCCCATTCCACAAGTGTCCTATAGAGACAACTACAGTGAGTCTTCTCCCAACAGCTGCGCAACTTGTGCCACTGCTACCTTTGGCTCATTCACTACCTGCTACATAAATGGGCGATTATCAAATGAAAATCATCACTCTTTTGCAGCCTGCATATGCAGATATTTTAGAGACTAATTTGTTTCTCTTTTGTGCTTTTCTCCCAAACTTTCCAGGCCATGGAACAATCACATAAATGAATAATGAATAAATAAATGAAAACATTCCTCACTAGTTCTGACATGCTTCTGTCATGTTCACTAACTGGAGATAAACCAAAACCACTGGCTGTAAGGAAAAAAGAAAATTCAGCTTTGAGAACAAGCAAGAGTTCCCAACAGCAAGCCTGAAGATTTAATAATGACAACCCACAATTCTGTTTGGACTGGGCATGTCTCAGGGCCTCTCCAGTAACAGGACAACTGAACAAAGGTAATTTTTTCATACGTTGGAATTTGTTCTGCCTTTTAAAGTAGAATTTCATTTAATAAGGTAGTGGAACTAACAAGAACAGACTAAAAACTACAGGCAGAAGAGATGCAATATGACAACAAACTTTTCTTTTTGTCAGTATTTTGCAGTATTTGAAACATTTAAATAAAAAGCAAGGAAACTCAGGGAGCTAAGTGATCAGCTATTCTGCAGACAGCTAAATGTCATGATCAGGAATCTTTTCATGATATTCCATCTAATATTCCCTGCTTAGATTATCCCTAGCAATTATTCATGTTATGTGCAGTCATTTATCCTCCTCTCCCACCAACCCACTTACAGAAACACATAATTATTCTACAATCACTCTTTCCTGTCATTCCCCATCCTGTGCCTACATTTCATGCTCTTTCCCCGGAATTCCTTTAAAGTGATCAATACTATTCCTTTGCAGGACTAAAAATTGAAAGCAAAAGATAGATTTACAGACGAAGTCCCATCTAAGATACATAAACTGCACAAATCCTTGCAATTTCATTATGTGGTGGTGTGGCAGCTCAAGGCAATTCTATTTCAGAATACCTCTGGGAAAAGAAGTGATAGAAAGGAACTACCTGTTCTTGAAAATGTTAGTCACAGAAATGGCTGCAAAAACACTACATTTGGAGAATTTCAATCTAGATGCAACCATCAAGAACAAAATATCTGAAGAGGAGAGTTTGTGAGCACATGAGAAGGCCAGCTGGCAGACACCTCAGAGCAGCCTGCAAGGAATGCTGGCTTTAAGAACAGACTTCCATTTTACAAGAGCTGAATAGTTAGAGATTGTCAAATTTATTGTCTGACATTTCTCATTTCTCTCTCTGTCAGGATTTTAAAAACTTGGGTCTTCTGTCTCCTGCTATCCTGTGAAGTCATTCTCGTTTTAATTCCCTGTGCACATACCGTGATTCACACCTCCCTCCATCCTTTTCATTACTTCCCCTTTGTAACCTCCTTTTTTCTGACAATCCTAATTCCACAGTTAAACATGACAGAGTAAAGGATTTCTCTTTCTACTGCCCAACCATGTCACTCCCCATGCTTCAAAATCCTCTTAGTGAGTTTAATCCCTCAGCTTCCCCCACTTTGTCAAACAGCTTTCTGTATTTGCTCTGAACTTCTGGAACTTTTATTTTAAAATCTGTACTTCTAAACTTTTTACAAAGCAGTATTTTAATTGCTCACTATGTGTCATCCCCTTCTCGCATCCTTAGTTTCAGCTGTAAAATCTCTGGTAGAGTAACTACCCTATTATTCTGTTTAAGTGTCCTAAGAACCTGGAATACTATGGACACAAGGACAGCTATCTGAATATAGCAAAATTAGGAGGGCAATCATATTCTTTGTTCTAGATGAGAACACGGCTGAGTCTCCTTTCCTTATTACTGAACTGTAAGTTTGGCAAGTACCAAATATTCCCATAGGTGATAACTTCCTAACTGTATCTGGATTTCAAGACTCAGAAAACGCACCCTAGACTTTTCAGTGCCTGTGAAATTCTACCCTACTACCAGCACAAATGGTACCTTTACAGCAACACGGAGTAAGTCAAAGCAATAAACCCATTTCATGCATTTCTCTAGAACATCTAATCAGCTTCAGACTACCAGTCCTTATTGCAAGGTGCTCAGTGACCTGAACCTAAAAACTGACAAGGATGACAAAACGCTGCAGGCAATGCTGTGTCACAGCTGCAGCTAGCGTGGCACAGGAAAGAACAGAACAGTCAAGGTCATAGGTGGTGTCACCATTAACATTCAGTGTGATGAAACACACTGTACTGGTTAAAATGCAACTAACTTCTGACTGCTTTAATAAGATTGCAAGTGGCCCAAGTTAACACGACCGCTTTCAGAAAAAATACTTCTGCCAAAAAAATGAGTCCAAGTGCCTGATCCAGCAAACGAAAAGAAGTTCTGGTTCCCACACTTGATTTTGAAGTAGCAATGAGTACAAAGCTTTTTTGTTGTTTGCTGCTGTATACACACTATACACACTATAAACGCTTTTCATAATGAACAGGCAAATAGAGAGGCAGTAAGTGTCACCTATGAGCCCTGTTCAAAGCATTTTCTGTTCTGATGAAAATTTGCATAAGCTAAAAAATATTCATTGCCAAGTGAATTTCCAAAAGACACGATTTTGAATGAGAGAACATGGTAATTTCACACAGATACATTCATATCTTATATCTAGAGTCAGAGCTGGCATCTGTCACATCTTTAACTTGCAGATTCTTCCCATCCTCTCCTTCAGGCCTGCTGTTGGATAAATACCAAATTTTCAAATGTTCTCTCAAGAACATTTCACCCCATCTAATAAAGCTATGGTAATTGTTTAAACCTACCTTGAATCCTGCAGGAATCACAGTACTAATATTTTCCAGCTATAAACACTATAATTTAGCTGAATGCTACTCCTTAATATCGATTAGGTATGTTTCCAGTTCATCATATGTATAACCGATCTGATATTAATGATAAAATTAAAAGGGCATCTACCTGCCTTGTGTCCTGAAATCTCTTTAGCAAAGATTATACAGCGGCAGTTCCTCATAAATTTCACTTGCCATTACATAGCCCATTTAACTAGTTCAATTTAATGTTTCTTAAGTTCATAATAAAAGAATTAATGACTTGTAGCTCAACAGTGAGAATTCTGAGCTAGTAACATCTACTATATCAGCCCAATTTTTAACAACTTTAACAATGCTGAAATACAGTTCATTCCTATTCTCTTTCCTTAAGTAAGTCTCCTTAAGTAGCTTTATAAGCACAACCTGCAAAAAATAGGTTTGAGATGAGGTGAAGTTTCCACAGTGGTTATTTGTAAGGATATTTGCTAATAATTCTAAAGTAAAGTTATATTCCATCACAGTTCCTTTCAAATGCTGAGAAAACTGAAAAACAAGAGAAGCGTGGGTTTTTTTCCCTAAAATCATTCTGCTTTGCCCACTTTATATCATGGCATCTTCATTTCTGTCACTTTGTTTTTAATTCTTTATAAACAATTTATAGAAGCAGAGCAGTTCCCATGATCAGATTTTTAGATATAAGTATGATCTTTTGCCCCCTGCTTAAGCCCTTTATTATACAAACTGTAATCTTCTCACCCAATTTTTAAAGCATGATTATTGTTCATTATAAGACTTAACAGAAAGAAGCCAGTATGGTTCAGATGATAAAGTTTCTGCATGGAGGGCACAGTGAAAGCTAAACCAGATTCTTCTGCCTGTTTTTTGCTTATAAAAATATCACACTTAATTAAGGGGCTTTTAAAAATTTTCTGACTGAGCATAATATTGGCAAAAACAAATCAGGCACCAGTCAAAACAAATAATCCCTTTGATTTACTCCTCTGACAACTCACTGGTTGAGTGTAACTCATTCTTGAAAGAACTTTGCTCCTCAGATCCCACACTGTGAGTGGCTTTCAGCCCTGTTAACAAAGTGAAGTGGTCTCTGGTTTTCACGGGGAGGCTCAGTGATGTGGAGAGCCTTGGCAGGGCTACAAAGGCTCAGCAGAATGGAGGCAGTCTAAACAGATACGGCTGTTTGGTTTCTGTGCCGGAACTGCTGAACACAGAAGTAAACTGTGTGAACTGTGAACCCTGTTTGCTCGCTCCAAGTATCACCAAAAGCACAGTTCATGATAAAGTCTGCTTTCTACTGACAAAAACATGCTCCAAAACCCCCTTCAACAACAAGCCTGTATAAATGTTAAGGATTCTGTACATACAAAAGAGCTTAGCTGAGATGGCTAAAAGCCTAGAAGAAACCTGATGGGTGCGAACAACACAAACCAAATTAGGAAAATAAAGCCCAGAATGCCTCATGCTCTGCTTGGAAAATATGGCAGAAGTGCTATTCTAGCCTGGGCACACCTGGTAAGAATCTTGAAACACTTGACCTACACCCTTGTCAGAGAAACCTTACACTTTAATTCAGGGAGGAAAAATAAATAAGCCTCAAAATACGCTTTAAAACTGGTGTAATGTTCCAGGTGCAAGACTGCCATGTGGCTTCCTTAGCATCTACTTCAGTTCTCCCAACTTCATAGGAATACTGTCAATACCATGGAAATAAAACTGGTCCAGACTGGGTATGACTACAGCGGTGCAACTGAGTCTTGAGCATCTCCACTTGGCTTCATTCTCCCCACTGCTCAGCTTCACAGGGCGCGGGTTCCACTTCACTGAGCTGATCCTATAGACTTGCAGTCACAGCACAACAGGGTAGGCAGGAGCATTCTACAACCCTTCCAATACTAAAACCTCATTGAAAAAGAAAGAAAGGGATGCATTTCTCCAGCACAATCACTTGTGGCATCTTAATAAATCTAGTGCTCCACCATGCTTGAATTCTATATGATATCCCAAGTGTCCCCCTTCTAAGCCACAGTAAAATGATTTATTCCATTTTAAAAGGGTACATTAGCTAGTCAAGTACAGAAAGCACTGTTCAAAATATTTAATTTCTCTGTAAAACCCTTTTTTGTTGTTGCATGATTTTTTATGAATTCAGGTACAGATAAAGTGATTCACTCCAAGTTAGTAAACCAATAATTTATTAATCATTCCATCTAGCCTAGGAACTGCTGCACAAAATGCACTGAATAAAAGTCACAAACCCTTTTACCCTTGAGCAATTTTCCTTGGATACACAGCAATCCATTTACAGTGTGCAGAAATTAGCTGGTGAAAGGATTATAACCATTTCTTTTATCTTTAGAAGAGTTATGCTTTCTGAGCGCAGCATCACTAGGAAGCTCTTTCACATACACTTTCAAACAAGACAATAAATCAAATGTACCAAATCTACTTTCAGTTACAGGATTTTCATTCCTGTAAGACACAGCAAAAAGCTGAAAACAGTGTCACAGGTTTCAAAAGACATGTCTATACAGTTAAATATCGAGAATATGTTCAATTAATGCAGAATAATGCTGAAAAGTACACTGCATGGGTTACCACTGAGACAGCAAATGGAAAAAAAAATATGCCCTAAGAAAGAGCAAGTGAACCTGCTGGATTAAGTCATCGCATTTTAGCCTTCACACAGCTTCTTGAATAAATAGCTGTATAAACCTTATTAAAAATGGAGTTCTTAGATATAATTTCAGATATTATATATAGTTTTTAAAAAAATCTCTACTAAGAAACTCAGATGGATTATAATTTCAAGGAAAAGTGAGTCGCTCTTATATTATTGTTTTGTAAGTATGTGCTCTGGTCCATTCCCAGCTCTGACAACATTCACTAAGTATCTTCCTGATTTGATTGCCAAGAACAATGTAACTCCATACCCAAGTATGTCAGATACATATTACTTGTGCACTGTCACACCCAGAAACAAAGCATATTACACAGCATAAATTTCTCCCAAAGTTTTCCAAGCTTTCTTGGAATAAGCAGGTTTTAGTGAACAAAAATATTCATATTGCAGTGCAGAAAATGTATTTCCAGCCAAAGACTTTTCTCAAAGTATGCAAGTCATGCTGTACAACAAAATTTTCAGCAAGAAAAAGGAGGATTCCGCATATGCACCTCTTTTCTTCAATACAAATAAATTTAGAAGATATTTTCCTTGGTATCTAAATTCCCCCTCATAACTGTACCAACACATCCCCATGAATGTAAAAATAGAAGTCTCCGAGTTCTCCTTTCCCTTTTCCTGAGACTAAGTAAAGAAATAACCTCATTCACTCATATGACTGATTGGTTGGGACAAAGATGATGCCAGCAGAAGGGAAACATAAAATTCTAATAAATGGATATGAAGTCTGATTTTTTTTCCTTGGGAGAATCTACTTCATCAGCTATATTCATTTCTTCTGGCAGTTGTCTCCTACGTGTCCACCGGCAGACAATCTAACTGTAGAGATTTTGAACAGTAAATTTAAAAATGGACATGGAGTCATGTAGAGATTAAAGTTAAGCTAGTAATATCAGATCTTGAATTTGTGTTCAGCAGAAAACTACTGCAGTCAGCAGTACACTGAGATGGGAGCTTAGCACACAGGCTGCTGCTATTTGGTATTTGCTGAATCTTTGAAAAGCTGCTTAATTTCCAGCAAAAGAAAGAGAGAAAGAAAAAAAAATACACAGATCAGCACGAGTCATGGATCTGGCTTACTGTATCTTCCAGCAAACTAAGCTTAAGCCAGTGTTTACTAGCATCATGAATATTTGGGCATCTGCAAGGATTGTGAAATCCAAGAGAATCCCCAGGCAAAGGAATGACTTCATCCAAGAGCAGAACTTGCATTCCTGGACTGGCGACTTGGGTTTCTCTTTCTCGACAGATCCCGTGTGCGAACCCTTGCAGGGAGGGCTGCTCTGGGCTGTTTACCACCATGGACATTGACTTCTCTATGTGAGGAAGTGCAAATGCCAGACTACTCCCCAGTGCAGTCACACACTGATTGCCCTAAAATCTGTTTCAAGCAGACAAAACCATGTACTGGAATGTCTTCTAGAAAGTTTTGTTTATTTTTTTTCCTGGAGAAACAGCGTTTACAGATGGATACGGTGCTGTATCTCTATGGCAGAGGAAGTAAGGTCAAAGAAGGTTGTCTTTCTATGGAACAAAAGGTCAGTGAATGCCTTATTTCCTGAGCAATTTATTTCTACAGGCTTGGACCAACTTTTAGAAGTAACATCTCCTAAAACAGCTTTGTCAGAAGGTGGCCCATCATACAAGAAAAGAATACTTACTGACTGAAAAGTTTTCATTCTGTGTTTTTAGATAGCATAGGCCCATAAAATGCAAAAACAGTAAAGAAGGATCAATACTTTAAATACAACTAAATAAAATGTACCAGTATAGGGTACATATCTTCAGTAGAAGACAGTAATACCAGGTTTTTGGGTTTCTCAGCATGTCTTTTTGTCCCACTCGAACTGTCCTCTGTCAAGTTCACCTTCATCTATCTGTTCTTCATTTGTGAACTGATCTCATCTAAGCACCAGACCAATACAATCTTGGCCCTATTACTGCTGACATACATGGTGAGGAAGAAAGAATAGACCTGTCTCACTGACATGTTATTGGTGCCTGAGTCTATGTCATCTTAACAGTTCACCCCACAATTCCCTGAGGTTGCTGAAAAGTAGGAAGAGAGAACTTAACAACAGGAGTTTCACTGCCACTCATGGGGGCTGAGGAAGGACTAGAAGCATTTTGACGGAGAACTCAGGAAGCCATGAATGTTGTCTCTTTTTAAATCATTACCTTTGAAACACAGGCACCTTATCAACTGACCTGGACACTGACCAATTCTAGGCTAAATTCTGTCAGACAAGCCTATAGCAGCCTTTCAGTAGTCCCTCCACGGTTTTGCTTGTGAATGAGAGGTCAAAAAAGAATAGCAGCTGGCACATTCAGTTTCTTTGGAGTCACTTTAATGCAAAAATACCCAGGAGCAGAAACTTTTTTCTTAATTCTTCTTTCCCCCATTTCCCTTCAATGCATAAATTGGAAGTGGGTAGGAGAAGCAATCCTTTGTAGGTCATTTTGAACTCAGAGAGCAGTAACTTAAAATCTGTAATCAAAATAAATGTGCCTTGCTCATAATGCTAGCACTGCACGGATTTTATCAAGTGGTCAACTGAAGACAAAAAATCTCTTTAGAAACACACAATGAAAGCTCTCAACCTCCAACTGCCTTTCCCCAGGACCTGGCCTTGCAGAGTCAGCACTCCCCAGCCCAAACCAGCTGGGGGAGTTGGGGAAGACACATCCACCATGTGCAGGCACTCACCAGCAGAACAGCAGAGCAGGCATACAGTTAAAGCATCACAAAAATAAATAAAGATGACAGCAAGAAACACAATGGGTATGTCAGTAGAGCTCTTCATTCAAAAATGTGTTCCTGGCCCACAGAATGAACCCATTCATGGCTGAGCCAAAGAGCCACAAGGGTCACAGGCTTGTGACCTGCATAGCACTCCCTTCCTCTTCCCAAAACTGCAGCCTGCCCACCAGCTGACTCATTTTGTCGACCACCAAAAAGGTTTCCATCATTTGGTATTCTGCAGGCCACAGTGTGAGAATCTGGCTGTAGCACACAGCTAAACAATTCTTCCTGCATTTAATTTCAAACAAATGGGAGAAGGAGGACAGACAATCCACACCACTTCAAAAAGAGACTGCAGTAAGCCAGATGGCATGGATTAAATCTTGGGGAAGACTGCTGGTTTATGAAGATAGGATGTGAGAGGAAGAGAGGTAGAAATTTGGCACCCCACCAATGCAATGCAGCACAATATCTGCTGTGTGGGTAGTGTTTCAGTGGTAAAGGTTGTAACTCCAGGTCCAAGACTGAAGCAGGAGATCACACTGTGGTATCTTGAATTCACATTTGCTTTGGATTTGTAAATTTGTGATAGTTCAATTACCTACAGAGCAGTTGTATTAATCACAGTTAAATATCTTGTGTAATTTATTATGCATATGAAAAAAGTGATGTAGAATTATTTCATTCCTTTACTAGCAGTTTGAGTCAATTTTGCTATTTTTGTTACCATTTTTCCTTTTTATTCTTTTCAAAAAGCATTAAAAAAGAGTGAAAAGACCCCTTTTCCAAGGTTCAAAGAAGACTGTGATAAACATTTTATATTTACCAATTTTAAAAATATTGATCTTATGTATGGATACACACATTCAATCAATTCCAATTTCAATTGCAGAACAAAATCATTAAAGATGCATGTTTGTTAAACCTGTGCCAGAAATAATTTTATTTCTTCTAGAGGCAAAGGTTTAATTAAACCTGAGACACTAGAGAGAAAATGAAGAGAGCCCTGGAAAAATGGTAGTTCTTCACTGGACTGTCTAGAGAACCTTAGAAAAATGGAGGTTTCTTAATTACTAATTCAATAGGTCAGTTTAAGAGCAATTGCGCAACATTATGCTAATTGTTTCAGATAAATAACTTCTATGAATTATCATCTTACAGAGTTTATATCTGCAGTTGGTTCATCAACGAAAAAGGAGACAAAGATGTCTTTTATAAAGACACAACATTATCTGAGTCACTACAGTCGTATCCCAAGTCAGTGTTGCATCCATAAAGCAACATGCTGTATTTATTGAACACAGTGCAGATAGCCCTTTGATCTCTGGTTCTGCTTGTTTCAACAGCCCAGTTTTAAATTGGAATTAGCAATTATGATTCACATTACAATAAAATATGTGGTTTCAGATAAGGGAAAAGAAAAAAAAAAGCAGTTCTCTGCTTTAAAGATTCAACAATAGATTATAAAGTGCTCAAAGAAGCAAAATGAAGTTATTGAAAATACGCTAGTGTCTTTTTGTATTACCCTGAGAGAAGAAATCCTGATCTATTCCTAAAAGATATACATTTAAATGAAAATGTAATTATAGACAAAGAAGATCTGTTCAAACCACTAAAACTGTATTTATAGCAATTTATATAGTTTCAATGCCATTAGATTTTAACAGCTAAAATTACTGCAAGCTAGCTGCTTGTTCTTCAACATTTTAGTGGCTTTCAGAGATCATCTTAATTAAACGCCTTAAGTGATCCTCAGTTAAGCAGGAGAAGGTTTGGTTGGAATATTTTTTTTGTTTTACCTTTAAACATATGCAGCCTTTTCCAATTAGGGAAAAGTTTCTTATCAGAAACCAAAGATGAGAGGTCTCTGTGCTTTCAACATAAACTTGGATTCCTTTACCCTTCACCAACATTGAATTTAACAGCAAATGATTTAATTTGACAGACATGCAAATTCTGTATTTTCCCAACTATGTATTATTGCCTGGATCTTATATAACTAAGATTTGTGCTTTGTGATGTTGCAGAATCCTATGCTGAAAGGTCACGAAAAGATTTTTAAATGGGCTACGTAGGTAATAGAAAACAAACCCATCTCTTTCCTGCAGAGGCCTTCGAAACAACCAGCAGCAATCACAACATGCCCGACCAGACACTCTCTCAGGAATTTAGGTACCCATGAATGATTGTCTAGATGCCTCCACTTGTCTCTGTACAAACATGGTTTTCAAGTGAGACTCTTCAATTCTCCACGTTGTGAGGGTGTCTAAAACATGCTTTCTTACAGGGCAGGGCAGCTCTTCCAAGGAAAAGCTGGATATAATCTCGTTGTACAATTTGTACCATGCTTGCTAAGTTGTAAGTACTTTAGAACTCCTTTCAGTGAATAGGGACAAGGATCTTGTATGAGGCACCTTGCCAAGGGCACATTGCACGTTAAATGTCTGCTTCCTAAAGAAAAACAGATCCCATTTCATCCTGATGAGTATGAGTGATTCCTGTGAATTCGCCAGGACTATTCTGAATTGCTGTTTTCTTCATCAGAGTACTTAGTGCTTTTATGTTTCTGACCCTGGCAACACCTGTAATCACATTCCCTCACCATGGTCCAGTCACCACCAGATTCAGGAGGTCACAGTGAAGTGCGACTGTGAACTTAGCCCAAGTTGTCCTTAATTCACTGAAAACCCATTTAGAGATTAAAGAAAATTGAAGTAATTTGAGTCCTAACCATTGCTGACTTGGAGCATTCTGAAAGCATTCTCAAGCATTCTGAAAGGCTTACTGGGTATTTTGAAGGAGCAACAAGGGCTGTTATGTTGATCCCTAACAGGACATTGTGTGCATAACAAAGTCCACAGACAAAAGATCATAAAGTTTATGTATTTTCATATAATCTAGAATATTATCCTTACCAATTTTGTTGAAATTTAACCAATCTATCAGACAGCTTTTTTATATTTCTTTATACTTAGTTGTATCTCTTTCCTGAAACTAAGCATTTAAATTTGTCTAGGCAATTTTAAATTAAACTGCCAAATTAATCAGTGAAAAAGTAAATGTACTGTACTTAGGGGATAAGGGTGCAATCCAATTATTTTGTCCAACTTATTTGAAGGCTGGAAACTCTAATGAACAAGAAAAGAACATCAGACTTGGGCTTGCTATAAATAGGGCTATTAACTATAGCCTATTTATATGCACAGCTGCAGACTTCCAGAAGGACCTGCAGAACAACTTGCAGAACGTGTTAAGAGACAGTCAAATAAAGTATCATCTGAACATTAACTCCAGCTAAGTGAACAGATCCCTGGAGCACTTTAACACATAAACTAAGGTCAGTGGACTTCAGGCAGAAATGAAGAATATGAATCCAAGTCTTCAGGTTTACAATGCCAAGAAACAAAGTCATACAAGCAGAACAGACCATGAGCTGTGTTATCTGCTTGTAAGATAAGACAGAGAGGAACACACCTGTCAACAGTTAAAGATACATTTTTTCCTTTCCTTCACAAAGAATAATGTGACCTCAGGCCCTCTTCCTGATTATTTGAAAGGTGAAAGAAGAGGATGGAGGACATCACATTTGAGACCTGAGTAATTTTCTCTTGGCAAGAAGCTGGATGACAGAGATTTCCCATTTGGAATGGCAGAATATGCTCTACTCTGCTGAGCAGCATGCCACAGAAGGCAGTGTCCTAAAACTATCTTATGTACTTATTTACACACATCTTACGGCAACAAATTCCTTTACAGTGGAAGATTATTATTTCATGAAGTACCTTCTCACAAAAGCAGCATATTAAACTTGGCACACAAAGAGGATGAGAAAAATCTTCGTCCAGCTGACATCGCTGAAAGTAAAAACTAAGCACAACGATCGTAAGTCCAGGTACACAATTTAAAAAATAAAGCCCAGAATTAAAGAAGTAGTGAGACAACATTAATATCATTCCCCACGCAAAAATATTTTAAATGCACAGAAAATTCTACTTCTATTTCCTTACCTGCACTTTAGGTCAAAAACCCCAATGATGCGGTGCAATTTCTAATGCAATATAGTTTTCAGACTATTTAATCTTACATCATGTTATTATTCCATTCGCCCTCTACATCATAATGTCTGATTAAATGAACTGGAACACAGGGGTTTTCTCTGAATAATTTATACCAGGACATTGTAGACTGTTTTTGAGATTAATATTTCATAGTGATGGATATAAATTCAAACACTGGGAAACAGATCAGATGTCAAGGAATTATGTAACTACCGGAAGAATACACATTTTAGTATATTTTTGTTCAAATCTGTAAACTAGTCTATGGTATAAACGACAGAATAAAAACTAACGTGAAAAGCAAACGCAGACCGTGGGGAACATGCTTTTCAGCATGTATAAAGAAGCAAATCTACAAAATACATTTTCTGTTAAAGACCTTGTAATGTCCTTTTTCTCCTTTGCAACTTCAGTAAAGAAAAATTGGGATGTCAGTTCCAAATGTATAAATCAGTTTACATTTGTAACAAATACTATCGAAAAGAGTCAACCAGGATTTTGTCCAAAATTCCATTTACCTGTTACAATGAATTAGAATTATATTTGTGCACAATGAAATTCCAGCTAACTTGCATATTACATCATGACATATTGTTGGTAAAAGTACTGACAATAATTGAGAAACACTACGAACAAAACTCATTCTTTGATTTAATTAGGATCTTTGCCTGCCAGACTCACAAGATCATTAACATTTTATTAACAAGCATTTTGGACAGATTTTACTGGTATTACGTGTTTTACAGAGTATTTTGCTTTGTCAAACCATAGTAAATACTTTTGCATCATTTAAATTACATTTACAATAAAGCTAGAGTGGCAAAAGTTCCAGACCTTTAAGGTCTCAGAAGCCTGGGCACCTTCCTCTAGACCGAAGCTTAAACCACATAACAATGGTGTTTTAAAAAGAAAAAAAACAAATGATGTTAACATTTTTAAGCACGTACTTTGTCAGTAAACCAAGGTCTTGAGAATAATAGTAAAGAACACACCAACTGTGTCAGCTTATTGTTTACAGCATCTATCCCAGATCTCACAAAGTAGCAACGTGATGCATAAAACCCTTCAAGTCTACCCACAATTCAGGAGCTGGTTCCATGTTTCATCAGCTCTCTCCGCCCACCAAAACTATGAATTCTGCTACATACTCTTCTACATCCTTGAGTAACCATCTCTCTCAGTTGCTGTAATCACACAGTTCTTACTAACAACTCTGCTGTCAGTATGTCAGTGTGATTAGCAGACCACATTCTTTCCCCCTTTCACTTCAGTCCCAACCTGACCATTTCACATTTCACTTCTTTTAGCAGTTCACTTTCACTCTATCAACATCAGCTCTGTCCACTAGGTACATATGCCACAGTCAGATCTGCCACCTTGGTCCTACATGTGGGAATGAATCTCTGTGTTGAACAGCCCTCTACATCCAACCCACATACTCTTATTCAAGCAGTTTTCCAATAGACTTACATGGAAAATATATATATTTTTAGCATGGCATTCATGAAAAGACAAGGTCTTCATAGTCCTCCTTCTGTTGTACAAGGTTAAGCATACAGTCTGCAGCTAACAAACACAAACGTACATGTACAGGTATTTTACAACCCCTGTAGAGAATAGTTGTTTTGAGACTAATCCTTGACACTCGGCCCTAGTCTTTCTGGCACCTACTTAGCCACAATGAAAAGAAAAATATTGTTTCTTTCCTCCTTCCTCCTAAATATTACAGTGTTTCTTACTTCATGCCTCAGGCAAGTTTTACGTCTGCCAAACCCAGGACTACCCTCTAGATATTCTTGCATCTCAGAATGCAAGGAAGATGCAGTGTAATTTTAGAAGATAACTTTTTCAATGCGGAGGAAAAAAGCTTTCACAACCATTTTTAAATCCTATGTGTATTTGTAAATTATTACTGAAATTAAATCCCACAGTAATTCTTTAAACTGCTGTGTGGGAGTAGAGACAAAGGAACGGATGGGAAGAAAAAATATTATAGCGTATCTGTTTATACTCACACTATCAAAAGGACTACAAAACTGCACGCTCTGATGAATTTGCTGGCCAACAGAACAAGCACTCTAAATGTTACTTTTTAATTTCCAGTCTCAGAATTTAGCTGGCTGCAGTTTAGGATGTAAAGGATTTAAAACACAACCAAACTCTCAGAAGAGCAGTGCACAGAGCAAAGGTCCAGCAAATAGTTTTGGGCAGAAACCAGCCAAGATTCAAATTAAAAAAGGGGTTGGGGTGTGCAACCAGCTGTCATATGCATGGTGATTTCTCTGACAAAGCTCAGGTGGAAGGCAGGAAGCTCACTGTCTAGATTACGTCAGGAGAATAAAAATGGAACATACATAGCAGGGTGACAGCCTCATTCCATTCTTCCAAGCTCCACTTGACTCTAGTGAGGAAGGCCACCTAGACATCCTCATGCCTTGCCACTGTCACCCTGGTGCAGTAACCTAGGACATTGCCAGGTGCATGCCAGTGAGCTGAGTCTGCACACTCTAAGAAGATGCTGCTCCCTGTGGAGCGGCATTAGTGGTCAGTAAAGCTAATACATTTTTCCCTCACATTGCAATGGTTTATATGCAGTGACAGCAACTGTGCCTCAGCTGGCAAGAGGAGAACCCTCTCAAAGAGTTGCTGGTTTTCCCACACCTAGTGGAGCACATCCCTTGGTCCTCCTCTGGTATCACCAAGCTGGGACACAGAGCAGCTTCAGGTGCCTTCAGGATCAGAGAGATTGCTACCACCCTGACCATCTGCTGCACTCTCACCTGCCCCCTTAGAGACATGGTCTGGTCATTTGGAAAACACCTGAACTTCGTAAAGGTCACAGTACACTGCTGAACCTGAACTGATTCCTTTAAGAAAAACTGTATCAGGAAAATAATTTTTTAAAATACCTAAGCTGTTTTGAATCTTTCTTCCATATATAAACATTCACATGTTCCACCAATATTTCAGACACCCACCTCTAAATAGTACAATGTTTTTCAACTGTTGCCCCATAACAACAGCAATCCCACACGTATATATGAAATTTAAGTTGTAGCTATTGCATACCCAGATCGTAAGAATTCTAAAAAACACAATTACATTAGGGTGCAATGGTCATTTAATCAGAAGGCAAACTACTGCCAAGTTCCCCCTAGCAGAACTAAATCCTAAACGCTTTCAGTCAGCTTTTGGGATTTAAATTGGTGATTCAAGTTTTAGAATATTTGCCAAGCTATACACCACAAAATCCAGCATGGACTTTAGTCTTAAAATCTGATAGGCCTTCTGGTCATTAAAATAAATAAATAAATAAATAAATAAATAAATAAATAAATAAATAATTTTTTTACATGATCATGTTGCAAAGAAAAAATTTCCTCCGTATCAGTTTCATATTAATTGGACAGTTTTCATCATGACAAGATCTCTGTTTAAGAAAAAATGACAACAGTGTTGCAACTCCCATAAGGCACAGGATAAAAGCCCCCCAATTAATAGTACAAAAGCCAGTTATTAATAAAACAAACACACCCAGAGGGTACTTCTTATTTCAGCAAATATCAACAAAAATACTTCAAAGAAAATACAACATTTCCTAACAATGCCAGTGTTCTTTCTTGACCCTTCCTCTTGTTTCTTTTTTACCATTTCTTTTTCTACTTCTCTTGCCCATCAGTTCACTGTCATGAGCTAATGGGCTGGCACTTTCAAAATTTTCAAAACCAAATCTCCATAATAACCTTCTAATTCTTTCAAATTCACTTAAATTCCAGCAGCAACTGGCATGAGTTTGCAGTCACAGGAGACAGGCTCACAGAATTGTACTTAGAAACCCTTCAACATTCTGGACTGAACAGCAAAACAATCCACATGGAGAAAATGTGATAATGGAGCCATAACATGATGGCATCAGGCTCTTAAAACATTCCTCCTCAAAGCTCTATTGTATGCATGATTTACTTTGAGCACAGGGATATCTGGAAGCCACATCAAAGAGCTAATGGATAGACATTTTGTTAACATATGTAGAACTGATGCCAGGCCATAAAACAACACTGCACTGAGTATTACACATCTTCAGAAAAGTCTGGTTGTTTTGTGTTGGATTTTTTTTTTCTTGGGGTTGGGGTGAATTTTTGGTCTACAAATTATTTCTTCCGTTATGTGCATGAATGCCTAACAGGCTCAGAAGCCTGGACAATTTTTATGTTCTCTTGTTCCCTGGATCTGTGCCCAGTATTACAAAATCTGAGACAGGGCTGATCTTTGAAACTGGGAAAGGAAGAAGAATGAAAAAGTAAATAAGCATCCATTTCTTTTGCAGAACAGGTTCTGTTACATCAATCACAGACTGGTAAAGAACCTCACAACCTATGCTATTACCTTAGCATCTCTGTTTCTCAGGTCATGCCTAGGACTCCTACTTTCAAAGTGCTGTTTAAACTTGGTTCTAAGCTACAGTGTGTTCCTTCAATGGTCTTTCATGTCTGTGGTGTTCAAAATAGAGGCACTTTTCAAATGGTACATGCTGTAGATATGACATTCCATAAAAACAGGAGGCAAAAAAGCTTTTTAGAGTGAATTCCTGGAACAGCTCTCCAGGATTCTGAAAAGGCCACTTATAAGCTCCTCTGTTTCTGCTCTAAAGTATTTATCCTGGATCACAGAAAAATGAGCAGCCATTAAATTTATGTACTTAGTAGAGCACTTAGGAAACAGTTTTTCCATCACTTAGTAACTGCAGGATAAGTAAACCAGCACTGCACACCAAGAAACGCACAGTACGAAAGGACACTGAAAGTCAAGATTGTAGAAGACTTATATCTTTATCCACTTTGATACCTTTTCAGTTAATCACATATTTTTTGGTTCCATGTTTGGCACATTAGGTACACTGAAGCCAGATTAACAACAAACAGCTGCTATTTATAGCATTTCCCCAGAGATGGGAACGGTTGCTGCTGCACTTTAAGACCAATCATGTTACATCTGTATTAAAATGAGAAGACAAACAAGTTTTACTGCCAGCTCTGCCTGAATTTCAAATGAAAACCACATTAGTTAACTTGTGAATTTCTCAGTCAGTCAGTCTCCAGTGTCAGCTTACATATTTTCAATAAAACATCTCACCAACACACAGTACAGCACAATAGGATGCCAACAGTATGGGCCTAGGTGCAACAGAGTACTCAAATACTCCTCCAAGATAAAAGTCAGGAATGAACTGCAAATGTCTCTAACCTGCAATAGCCTGGACCTCAGCAGGTTCTGCTACCAGACCTCTGTCATTTCACAAACTTTTTGGCTCAACTGTCAGCAGTCATACAGACTTAAATAAGTTAAGTCTCACAACCCACAGCTTTTCTACTCTCACTGTTGTCCTAAGCACCGTGAGAATGGGATCCCAAGCTCAGAAAGGTTGCCAGGCCATCAAGTCATAGCATGTTTGGTCCCACTGCTTCCCATCTGTTTATCTGAAGAAAAGGTTCATCTTGAATTCATTATCTCATAGGCACAGGCTCACCTCCTTTGGGCATCTACAGGTTAATGAGGCCTTCAGCAGGCACTAAACAAGGACCTCAACTCTCATGAGGCGGGTGGATGTCTCTGCTCTGAACACGCACGATCATGCCTGCTCTGACATAGGAAGAGTCTTGTCTGGGGAGAACAGTCCTTTCCTAACTTAGAAGGAATAATACAATTATAAGCAGAACAGAGACATTGGTGAGACACTGAACTTTACTGACAGCATGACAAAATCCATTTCCTTTTTCTGTTCAGATGCTTTCTACACCACCTGAAAACTTGATACTGCAAGGCTGCAGCTTGCAGTAGGTTTCACCATACATTTTTTCTAGTTGGAACGTTTGCTTACTGCCTACTGGCCGGCCAAACAGAAAGGATAAAGCAGGAAGGAAACCTGAAGTATCAGTGGGTTAATTTTTCAAAAATATTCCACACTGGGTCAAAAGATGCCTCAAAAAGACACAGGACATCTGTGCTCATGTCACATCACTGCCTCTGAAGACGAATGCATCCCTGAGAGCTTGATGCTTCACAAAGCAGTAATCACATTTCTTCTACTGCTTTAGGTTACTCAGAAATGCAAATGCGTTGAAGTTAAGCACAGGTGCCTAAAATAAGGTTCGCGGCTCGAACAATTCTGAGTACTTATTTTGATGATATCGACATTTCTTGCAGCAGCAATGACTTTCAGAATGCTAAGTCTAAAATAAAGCAAAACTTTACGAAAATATATCAAAAATATGTCAGTTACTTTTTTTCTGTTTTCCTTAACATTTTTCTAGTTTTACCCCCCAAACCCCAATTGCTCTATGCAAGAATCCACATAAAACACCTGGAAAAATGATTGAAAAAGGAGGGACTGAACTATAAAGGCTGCAAAAGCAGTCAAATTAAAAAAAAAACAAAACACCAAAAAACACAAAACACAAAGCAAAACAAAAAAGAACCCCCCCCAAAAACCTAAACATGTAAGAAAAAAAATTAAATTATCTTCTCCTTTAAAGAAGGCATAAACTTTCCTTTAAAGTATTTTAATAATAATGATTAATATTGCTTGTAACATACACTTGTCAGACAAATATTATTTCAGTTCATGGTGATTATTTTTAATAAATATGTTAAAATCTCATGGAAGGAATTAATGAATTATTTGTAAATCAAGTGGTATATTAAATTCTGGTCAATATATAGATGAACACAAGTATACCTAAATGAGCAGTTACATCTCGAGGTGAATCACTTTTCACCAGACTTCATACACTCCCTTCAGTGTCCTACAGGGACCCTCATTTTCAACTAAGTTTCAGGGTTTTAAGTCATAATTTGCTGCAGTACCTGTGACCAGTTATGTTTCACAGGTTTCAACCTAATTTTAAACTGCTTTGCTTTAGACCTTTGTGAGAGCAATACCACCCACTGTTGACTTCTCACCCAGAGTTCAGAGATCCAGATTTGGGTTTGTTTCGATTCAAAACTTAAATTGTAATTTTGGCCCATGGAAATGGCACCTTTCTGTTCCCCTGGATTTGCACTGCATTTTGAAACCCTTTGGCATAGAGGATATTGTAAGAGTTTGGATCGGCAATGTATTTTATTGCCTAAATAGCTAGATGGTTCCCATTTTTACCAGAGTAATGCAGTGGAATGAGCATGGTGAAGCACCCATTCAGGCTCCAAAAGGAACTGAGTACTAAAAAACCTAAACATTCACTTGTTTTATTTTTCTGTTTCTTGGTTACATTTTCAAAGCGTGTCCACTACCACTCCCATTAACAGCAGCAGGGGGCTCGTAAATAAGCCTTTACCCAGTGTTTAAAAAAAATGAGCTTGTCAGTGGAAGTAGTGAAGAGATCCCAATCCATTTCATTACCTAAAGAAACAGAGCAGTACAGCAAAGAAGAATCAAGTACAGGCAAGCACCTTAACAGATCTTTGAAGTTTACATTTGAACACTTCATAACCTGAATTGAAATGTCAAATTCTGAAACACACCAAATATAATTCAGGAAAGACAGCCTATTAACTGGTTAGAAACATGGTTAAAAATGGAGACGACATAAAATTAAATTAAATGCACCCTAATGAGGAAGTTGGAGCATTTAACTTGGTAAATACAAGTTTCATGAAGCTAGACTCATAGGCGATGTTATGTAAACCAATCAACCACCAGAGAAGTTATTTTTCCATGCCCAGTGATCCAGCTGCTGAAACTGTACATTCATGCTAACATTGAGGATCTCTAAGACACTACAAGCCAGAGCTACAGAACCGTCACCTCAGAAAAGATAAAATCTTTCAAGAGCTATTCCTGGTTTAAAGGTCAGAGATAGTCATTCTTCTTCTCCATTGAAGCCATAAAAGTACAATATTTAAAAAAGCATTGTGGCTCAGTAGGTGCTCTAGCAGCAATTTCTAATGCTGCTGTAATTGAGGTTTCATCAACATTTTCACAATAAAACATACTGCCAGAAAAGTAATTCCATGTTGTAAGATGACACAGAAGACCTTGTACTAGGCACAAATCCTTCAGGACCATGAGTTTAGTTTGTATTATTTTTAGCTAAGAAGTTGGAAGAAATGAGAAAGCAAGAAGAAATGTCTTATAAATTGAAGTCAACAATGCAGGATTAAGTAATGTTCAAACAGAATTGGTGGTGCAGATGGTTTATTCCAAACACACATGCAACACCTAAACATAATATGCTAAACATAGTCATGAAACCTGTTACCTGAAAAAGACTGAAAAGCTGAGACGTCTAAAATACAGAAGAGTGTGTGGATAAAAGTTACTTGTTTCTGAGACTTCTTAGGAAGGCCTGTTCTTTTGGTTTGTTTCTTCCATACTTTTAAAGAAAAAGTGAGAGGGTTTCTGTGTATTTTCACCCACCTGCTCTGGGTACTTGCTTCCAACTATCTCTGCCACAGTGTTAAAGGATGGAGAGTCTGGATAAGTCTTAGCTCCCATCCTCAGGTGCACAACAATCTTAGTGCCGCGGAGAGACATTCGTGACATCATTTCAGCATCTTCCACAGAGATGCAAGCAGTGGGAATCTGGGGTACATCAGGCTGGTAACTCTGCCCCCCAGTATGTGGACTGTTAAAAAAAACCAAAACCACAGCATTAACAACTCAGCTCTGTAATTTTTTTAGCATTACCATAGAATTATTAGAACAAATACATTCATGACCATCCCCATCATACTCTCAAAAGGGACATAGTTACAATTTTTAATAAACCTTTTGACAAAACACATCAAATGTTTTTACACGAATCAGAATATCTGACATTATTATATAGAAATCTAGAAATCTGTTCTTTGTCAGGTCTATTTAGATCATTGCCATGCCTTGATACCACACTCTATTCACTGCTTTACCAGAAAGAAAAGCAATGAAAAGTCCAAGTGAACAGGTTGCCGTAAGTACATTTTTTCCCCGTGACAAGTAATGAAATTAAAATTCACTACTAAATTTTAATGCTATTTTCCAAATAACAGGAATTGCAGAAGAGATGAGGTTGGCAGGAACCTCTGGAGGTCATCTGGACCGACCTCCCTTGCTCAAGCAGACCACCCAAAACCAGTTGCCCAGAATCATGACAGTGCGTGAAAATCTTCACCTGTGAGCCTTCTCAGAGTAGGAGACACATTTTTTATACATTTAAACAACAAAGAAAAAAATTAAAATTATTTTTAAGTTGAGTTAAGGGTTATTTTTAAGTCTTCTAAACTGGAAAAAAACCCCACTTAATTCCTGGAGGAGATATTAAGGAGGAAAGAAGAAATCTACTTTGTAAGGTTATAGATTAGGTAAAACGGAAGAGATTATTCATTTTTATTTGTTTAAAAGAATAAATACTTCTTAGCAATAACAAGTCATATTACAATCAATAACATAACCCACAGAGCAGATACGTATAAATATTTATTTGACAGGAAAATACTAAAAAACAGTTACGGAGGTCTTACAGGAGCTGCTTCAGAGTACAGATAGATCTGTTTATTAAGTGCAACAGTTCAGGAAATTATTGCTCCCAGTTGTTTACACCCGAACCCCAATCATAGGCCAGTGCCTCTTCCCACCAGCTCTGCAGACCAGGTGACTCACAGCTCACCTTTGAAATAACGTTTGCCCTGAAATTCGGAATCTCTTGTGCAATGTAATACACCCTGAGTGGCATAAACTCACATAGACTTCTAAGTTCAGATTTTTTTTCCATTTTTTTCCTTTCCCTTTGTCAGAAACAAAAAGGCACCCCTCATCCCCACTTTTAAACTGCGATAACTTGCTGCATATGTTTAATATTTCTTTGAGTGTTTGGGGATAAACCCAGCATGTAAATCAAGAGACTTTCCAAACAACGTAAATAAACAACAGACTGAAAAAAAATAGAGATGACAACTTCATGTACTAATGTTAAAAAACTCCAAACCCTACATTCAGTGACTGAGCAGAAACTGTTTGTTTCTGCTCATTTTAAATGCATGCTTTCGTCTGTATCTTCTGGCAAGTTTATGTCTTAGTACTAACATGGTGTGAATGCTCAACTGCAGTAATTCAGGTTTTATCACTGATTTCACCAGCCTTGTTATTTCTCAGATGCTCAACAAAAGAAACTCCTAAAACTGTATTTGTTTCTCCAATTTAAGCAGCAACTATTTTTCTTGCAGATGCTCCATCCTGATGTTCCACCACAACTGTGGATAAGGCTTCTGACAACTCACTATGATTCACACATGCTTACACACCTCAAGTGAATGAATGCTTGCAGGTACAAAATTTACCCAGCTAGCCCAAAAAATAAACCCTGAAGTCACCCGGAAGTACCATTTGCATGCTCAAACTACTACTTTGCCAAGATTACAAAGGTAAACCCTAGTACCCAAATTAAGACATATTGGCACAGGCAGGCAGAGCCAGCAACAGCTCAGATGACACCAGGACCTGACATGAATGGATGACTGTGATGCCATGATAATTTTCTGCTTTTTCTTTTATACCCCTTTTATATACTCTTTTATATAACTTTTTTGTATTCTTAATGCTTTTTAACCCACGTACTTATAATTCCTTAAGTTAAATAACCTAGCCTTTGTTAAACCGAGAAAGCAAACATCCTGAAAACCTCGCAGTCAAAAGTCAAAACACCCCAGACACCAAAGTCCTCTCCAAAACACATTTTGTAAACTAAGATAGGCCCATGAAAGGGGAAAGTTCCTTGAGATGGGGGATTCACTTGAGCCTCTCATTAGAAAATCTTTGATAGATATGCTAACCTGTAAGACCTATAATTGTATGTAGTTTTCTGATGCTTGTGTGCGTGCATTTCGGAAGTACATTTCGGTACATTCCACCGGGATGGAGTGCTGCATCTAAGGATCCTTCAATAAATACCGAAGTAAAACCCTTTTTTCACTTAACCGTGTTTAGTTCTTAATTTTAAAACCAAGAAAAGGCAACAACTGTCCAAATGATTTCTGCAAAAAGGGAAATGGACCCTAAGCATGACCAGTACAAAGACACAAAGCAATATCACAGTACTGCATATTCCTAATGCTACAAGATGAACTCACATGGAAAACATTTGTGGCAGACACTAAGCATCCTGGGATGCACCTGGTTAAAGTTCGCCTGCATGCAAAACATGGCATCTGTTAAAGTATATCTACATAATAAACTGCTTAATAAAGTGCCAAAGAGTACATTAATAAAATCTAAGTAAAGCAAATTAAGCACCTTTTATGCAGAGATAGCCAAGAACTGGAAAGGCTACTGACCATATGGCAAGACCTGAGCAAGAATTAACTAAACAAAATAGAAATTAGTAGCAGACTCTGTGTGTAACAGATGGAGAGAAGTATTCCTGAGTTTGGCTCAAAACAGGGCTAAGAGGATGTAGTTCAGGATAAGCAGGAGAAAGAATTTTTTGGGGGGGGAGGATGGTGGGGGAGGATGACAAGGAAGATTTTTTTTCACTGAGTCTGAACAAAGATGATTTTGTGACGTATTTCAAAATAAGAAGAATCTTGCTTAAAAAAAAAAAAAGTAAACTCTCTCGCATTTACCATTCCTTGCACCTTGAAAAGGAAAAGAGAGGAAACCATAATATAAAACCAGCTATAGGGATCACAAAGCAACCCTGACTCTGAATCAGCATTCAACTTTACAACATTGGTACCTACAGGCAAGCCAGGTGCACCTCTGGCATTTCCACTAACACCTGGCAGTGATGTCAGCATCTGCTGCTTCAAACACACACTTTCTCTGAAAAATGCTGTCATCCAACACAGCCTAAATTAATTCTGCAAAACTTTAAGGGTAATTAAGCCATTTAATATATGATACGCCCAGTCCAACACCATGGTCTGTTGTTCAGAAGAGATGGTAAGGAGTTCTTCCATTATTTTTTATTTACTTAACAAAAGCACCTGTTTTGATTTTAGATCTAACTAATCACTTCATATCCATATTTAAACTCTTAATTGAAATTATTAATGTTAATACAAACTCATTTGGTCCTGATATTCTTGTTCAACAGCTGACAAGATTCAGATATATAAAGAGGTTGAGTTTTGCTCTTGATAAACCCCCAGATCTTGGAAAGTATTTAAGAAAAGTGTCATGGTATGAATAAAAAGAGAGAAAATGCTCAAAAAAAGGAGCACATTTTCTCTGTTACAAGTACGTGTCAAATGACTAGCAAGAAACAGACGTGGGCTCTATCTTACACGAAAGTGTAAAGGGTAAAAAACTCAAAAAGCAGCTAGTTAGTTTCTCTTCTGAGTAAAATAATCAAATGTGGAGAAACTAAAAACTGTGGATGAAAAGATGTGCTGCTGGTGTCAGGACAGTTCTAACTCCTCTTACTGTGGTAGCTGACCTTGCATGCTCCATTACTTTGTTCCTGCACTTCCAACCCTTATCTCTAAGATAAGCTAAAATGCCCAGGGAAAAATAAACTGTGTAAGAACCAGTGCTTAAAGCTAAACTGGATGCTCTGACGGAAAACAGATCTCAAGTTGAAGCCTTAGGAAATGATAGCAATCTCCTAAAGGGAGAAGTAAGCATGACATTACAAGAACTCTAACATGGATAAAAGAAAAAAAACCCCAACCAATCAAAACTTGATTATATAAAAGCTTAGAAAGATTTATTTCAGCCATAATGTGTATACACATACCCCCAGTGCACCATTCTTCACATCAACCTCAAAAAGTAATCTAGAGTTGGGAAATATGACATAAGTGTTGACTAAGTATTGCCAGTCTTGTCTTAAGTTTGCTCATTCAGACAAACACATTACAAGACTCTAATTACATATGTGACCACCTATTTTCTACAGGACTTCATTCACTGTATGAACCACACGTAAACTAAAAATTCATATCAGATCAGCTAGTTTGTTAATATTGACTTAAATAATAAAATACATTCATTAATAGAACCACGATTACATTAATCACTAGCTATACCCACAGCAACATCACAGCCTTAACTCTGTAACAGGCTTACATCTTCTTCATACTTTGCTTTTGTTTTTTCACTTGTATATTCTACATATCACAGAAAACTCCCCCATCATATACAAAGCTTTACACTTTAAAGGGAGTGATGGAATATACTGTAACAAAACAGAAGGGAAACTAAACATCTTGCTCTCGCAGTTGGCTACGGAGAGTAACTATTCATGAGAGCCTCACTGCTGTAACTTTCTCTGCATCAGGAGCAGCATGGCAAAGCCTGAACTCCATGCAAGTAAATCCCCTTTTCCAGCACCATAAAGTCCTTACAAAACAAAAGTTTCTGTTGTGTGCACTCCAACTGTGTATGGTCTTCCAAGATTCTCACCATCATCTGGATAGAAAGGCCAAACTGTAATTGCAATTAGTCAAAATGTCAAAAGTAGTGTTAATCTTCTCAGAAGAATTAGGCCTATAAAAATAAAATCAAGACTATTCCCCATTTACAACCACTTGGCAAAATATAAAAGAAATAAATTCAGCCTAATTTTGTGTTTCTGTCATCATTTGTCCCAAGATTCACTTGCTTTGTTTGCTTCTTATATTGTCTTTGCAGGATTTGATTTCTTGGTTTACAGTAAGCTGAAAAGATACCAAGACTGTCAAATTCAAAATCAAAGAGGAATACACACAGAAACTTTTAAGAAACTGTGGAGTAGAAATACAATAAAAATATGGAATTAAATAAAATAGCAGTCTGTTACCAAGATTAAAATATCTGGAATCCAGCCACACAGTGTCTCTTCCAGATTTCTTTGCACCAATCTTTAACTGATGCATCATCAGCACAAGCGTAAAGGATTGTAAGAAAGGCTCCAGAAGCTACCACCCTTACCAAGGAAAATTCCCTTTGAAGAAGAATACAGCATTATTCTGTTACCACATCCATTTAAATTAACATTTAGAAAACTGCTAGGCACTCAATAAAATTAGGCTTCACCAAGCACAATAGCCTTGCCATAATTACATGTCCTAAGTTACAAAACACAACTTATATGTTTGTATTTCATTATAATATTCAGTAACACAAGCACCAAGAGAATTCTCCAATAAGTACAGAATTTTTTAAAAAATAGCATGGATTAGATATGGTTTGCCAAACAGGAAGCAAAAAACAACTCTGAATAGTAAAATGATCAGCTGAAGTTTGATGAATTCTACCCTGGGACTATCCAACTGTTGGGAAAGCAGAACAGCTTTCCAAGAATCTGTAGGAAGTGGAAGTTTGCATCAGCCGCTCTTCAACTGAAAAAAATCTTGCTGGATCTTACAGACACGAAGATGACTCTCCAGCAGCTGACATCTTGAGGGAACTATTTAAGTAGTACACCTGTTTGGCCTCCTTCTGCTCAGTACAAATCACCAAGCTCTGTCCTTCTGTGTTTACATCCTTGCCTTGTGAGAATGCAGCTGCCTGCTGCAGGCTACCAGAGGTACATTAGGAGGGGACACCATTAGGAGAGTACTCCTGGAGCGAACATCACTGACAATCTTAATTGCCAGCAGCTGCAACGATTCTGGCTTCATAGGCTTTGTTTTTAATTTTTTTTTTGTTGAATTATTAGCTTCTCAGCCTTGAGCACAAGTCTTATTTATATCTTCAGTGACCCCCTCCATCACCACAGACCAATGTGCACACAGGAAAAATTAAAAAAACCTCACTGAGAACAGATGTCATACTTTATACCTACAGGAAGGATATAAATAAATTCAAACAAACAAACAAACAAGAAATCGAAAACCAAAACAACAACCCCCCCTCACTTTCTTTACCCGGAAAGCAGCAAATCAGACAAAGAGGCATCACAAGGCTAGCAATCCAAAAGCAAACTGAGCAAGAGCTAGCTGTGTAGAACACTGACCTGCTGTTCATATCTTCTCCATTTTATGATGTTTTTCATTATTATAATTAATTCTCACACCAAAACCATCAAGCACAAATGGGTGTGAAGAGGCATTAGAGCTTTCAGGGTACCATATCAGTCCTTCCAAGTCTCTGAAACATTACAGATAGGGAGTAGCAGAGACAGTCAAGCTCTCCCACACACAGGCATATACACATACACCAGAAACATGAGTCCACCTTGGCACTAAATGTAATGCATCATGGGGCAGTACAGGGAGGTTCCTCCTCCTGTCAAAAGATAGTCATGGTAAAGGGTAACGCACAGCCAGCACTCAGAGCTGAAGGAAAAGGGTAGGGATAGAGGATATTGGTCTTACCACTATAAAACTTCTCCCTTTTAATCAGCTGACCACCGAGGTAAATAGAGGGGAGCAAGGTCTAAAAGGAGGCAAAAGAAAGTCTCAGATTCACAGAACAGGATATGGATGGTGCTTTTCTCCTTTCCTTCCTTCTCTGTGCAACACACCATTCAGAACAGTATGTTCTTCAGACACTGCCATTCATAAAAACTGAACCTATTTTTAACTCATATGCATTTAGGAATACCTTCTCCCTTCAGTAAGCTGTGGCAATGCAAACAAAGCCTCACGAAGATGCATTTTTAAAGTGCAAAAAGTAAGACTTGAGTATCAACAGGAATACAAAGGTAGTCTAGGAAAAGAAACATAAGGTAGCAATGGGAGTGACAGGGTAAACATGTGTCTGAAGTCAGCAGGAGACAAAATATCTTAGTACAAAAGGCAACTATGTGGATGGATTAAAGGGGAGAGCTTTTAAAAGTAAAAAACTATATAGTAGAATAACAGAGTTACTATCACCTCAGATAGCATGGAATTAAATCCCAGAAGTAAAATGGAAGAGAGGGAATGGAGAAATGTATCAATCTTTTCTTCAGTTTGTGAGTACAACTGTTTCCACTGAAACACTTCCATTAACCCCAACAGAAGGGGTGGGGAGAGCAGGAGAGAAGACTTAACCTAATTGCATATGAGAAGAAAGTGAAGGGACTGACTGGACTCAATTTCAAGTAGTGAGCAAATTAAAAGTCACTGCAAGACAGTTGTCTAGGTGAGCTACTCTATTTTCTGAAGAAAACTGAAACTCTGAAACATCTTTGCTACATAAATGCTTCTTTCACTCCCACACATCTAATTTCTATAGAATACTAAACACCTTTTTGATGTTCTATTAAACAATCCAATACTTTTGCCATTCAATTAAAAAAGAGAGCAAAATATATGTCAGTAAAAATAATACAGAGGGGGGTATCACTTAATTTTTCCTCTCAACTGAGAAATTTTAGCAGTGTTACATGAAAGGGACAGTTTTAACTTCACCTGATCGTTATATCTAGTTATATATATATATAATGGTTATCTAGTTCACACATAGTACATATTACATATTTCCTGTTACCTAGTTCACACATAATTCAGTTACACTTATACAATGTAAAATGCAATATAAATGCCTACGTGATAAGAAAACTTTATCTAATAGTATTACACTTATTTGATAAACTCGTTCTCCAATAAATGGTACATTTTTATTTTCAAAATTCACGCAAGTCTTGCCTGTCACTTCAAAGTTACAGACATCGTGAATTTTTCATTTTTGAACCTGAAATCTGCTGTAAGCAGAAAAATTCTCTTTAGGAACAGAATATATTTTTTAAGTTCATTATAGTATTAGAACTCTGGAACTACAACTAAATATTGAGCAGCCCAGCAAAATGTCATGCCGAGCCTGAGTGTTCTTTCCCCAGCTGTATTTGTTGACAGTGGCAGATCCTCCCAAAAGCTTCATAATCTGCATCAGATGAAATAAAAATTGTCCCAATAGGTACGTATTTCATCCAAACAGCTCCTTTCCTGGAAATTAGTTGTGTCTGGGAAATGAAGAGTGTCAAAAAAAAAAAAATTTCCAGGGCAAACCATGACTGAGACAATGATTGAGTAAGTTCTGGGGATCTTCCCATGCTACAGGTTTCTTTGGGAGCATGCAGGAAGAACACCTAGTACAGAGCAGTTTTCATAAGGAAATTAATGTAGGAGTTTTCTGAGAAAGTAGTAAAATCTTGAGAATTCAAGTAATTTCCTTCCCCAAAGGGAAAAGAGGACAAAATGCAACACGTTCTCACTGTTTTGTTTTTGATATCAAGTTTGTTGTGCTCTTCAACATGCATAGTGTAGTCACACTGTTTTGCTTAATGTTTGATGGTTTGTGCTCTTCCCATTTAATCCTGGAGATACAGCAACTCCTTCATCATCTTCTGATTGGGAGAGAAGAGATTATTCTCAATGCCACTTCTGCAATGTATGGGTTTCTTTAATATCTAATAAAGAGTGCCTATGAGAGTCTGTGCTGGAAAAGAGATTTTCTGAAACAATATAATTTTCTCTCATTTTCATTAGTTGATCCATGTTGCTCAGGAAAATGTTGTTGGAAAAAAGGTAGCAGGCTGAAGGCTGGTACAATAATGATCACCACTTTTACAGTCTGTACATAAATTAAAACATACAAATTATTTTGGACCTGAACCAAGAGATACAGGCACATAGCCAGTCAGATCAGATGAATTGTTGAGGTCACATGGGTTTAGGGACACGATGAGATTCCAGACTACCTGAAAAGTGAAGCTGTGAGAATGTCAGAGCTCTTCAAGTCCACCCCTGGTAGCTCCAGGAGAAGAGGACTGTCAGACAGGATGACAGGCTTTGCCACTTCCTCCTCACCCATGTGCCCAGGGTCTCACACGTGTTCAGGCAGCCTCCATGAGCAGAGGCATGCAGCGAGTCACTGCACTCAGCCTCGGGTACACCCCACAGCCTTAGGGCTCAATACAGGAAAACACAGAAGATCACTTAGTGCAATACTGCAAGACAGTAACGGAATAAAAAGTGGGAATTTTCTTCCAAATGTTCAGGTGCTAAGTAGTTATTACTCCCCCACCCCCAAAGTACATCGTGCAAGAAAATTATCTCCCTGATTGTGAGTGATTAATGTTAACACAGACCATGTATATCACTTCATGAATAATATGAATAAAAAATCTTTTAAAAAACTATACCTACTTAGAAAGAAGTGCATCACATAATTTTTAGAAGCAAAACTGTATTTTACGAGCTAATATACACAGGTTGAATTACCTTGCAGCTGTCAAGCTAAAATTTCTTCCTCTAAAATACTCTACACTACACTTCTGTGTAAGCGTAGTGGAGTTACTTTAGTTATTCACTGGAAATTGTACTTGTTTCAAATCTATCTTGTCTATAAACAGATACTGAATTCTACAGAACCCAAATGTGTGCAATTCATAACTATTTATCATATAGTTTAAATCAATTGGTCTGTAAGTGCAGCCCAAAGATCACCTGCAGTTTACAAAGCTTTCGTACACCCAGCTCTCAAAATGGGCTTTTAATAATGAAGATAAAGTTTCACTGACCTGCAGGTGAATCTTGTGATGTAGCCCATACACTGATTAATACCACTATTAACAGAACTCCTGTTTTAAGGGGACAGTGCTTGATCCTTGATCTGACCATTGAACTGTTCACCTGCAATGAACAGTTGAAGGTTGATGTGACCCAGGATACACTGCAAACCACACGGTAGCAATTTTGGCTGCCATAGCTATGAAACTGTTGAGCAGCTTTGTTGAAAAAATGCTGATAAAACAACTTCTCCTTGGAAGTTCATGATTTGGAAGTTCATGATTTGTCAAACATTTGGCAGAAACAGACCTGTCTAGGAGCATCCCTCTGAAACCCCGACAGTCAAGACTGTCTAGTTCACAAGCTCTGCTCGCTGTTAATCTCTGTAATGTCCTCCTGAAAAACTTACGTAGAGGTGGAAATAATGGTGCATTTGTGGCTAGAATTTCTGCCACAAACATATTTGGACTAAAACTAAAAAAACTAAAAGCTTCAGACACCTTATGTGGGAGACCCTAGAGGACTGAATGGAATTCTCCTTTCCTTTCTCAGGAAAATTCCATGGAGAAGCATCACCTAGAAGTCTAATGCTTTCCAATGGTGTTGTCCAGTTCCTTGTCATCTTATTGCAATCGCCTGGATTCTGGCATCCTTTTGCTAACCCTTAAGCCACTACATTAAGTAAAATCAAAATACTGAAGGAATAAAAAATACCACTCTATGTGAAGGGTTAAAGGAATCTTCCATCACTGATTGTCACTGAGACGTACCATACAAAGATTTGCATGACTGAACCTAATTTTAGACACTGAAAAACAATTACACTTCTAAAAACAAAAGTTGCAGCTGCACTTGTTATTCCAAGTAGCTCTGCTAAAGTTTTCTCATGGGTCTGCCTATTCACATTACATTTCTGGCAAGACCAAAATGTTAGCATTCTCTCAGACACTGCAGCACACCATTTCTGTTCTCCAAGATTGTCAGAATTATAAACTAAGTAAAAGAAGTAGGGAAAAATCCCCATAGTTTTGTGCAGTTACAGCCTTGGATGGTCTCTCAGATGTACTTGACTACCCAGGATTCTGGCTGCATCTGGACAGTGTTGAGACCCTTCTCGAGGTCTTTGAGCTTGAGCACAAACATACATCCCTCTAATGCCCTTTATGGAGATACAGAGAATGTAATCAAGTTGCCTGGACCCTTCACATAATTTCTGGCAATCCAATGTCCCCCCAACAGCAACTTCAGCCTTCTCAGAGCCCCAAACTGGGAGCCCTGAAAATTGTTCTTTCCTTCCATAGAGAGTGCAGATAGAGATACTCAGAGGGAGACACAAACTCTCCTCAAAGAAGGATCACAAAATACTTCCTCAAGAGGTGCAATACACAGATTACCAAAGAGCAGCTAAAACCTCCTTAAATCTCTCCTGGGAATTCACTCTTTCCAAACCTCAGATTTTTGGCAAAATCACATTTGAATCCCAGAACATGATTTCTAAAGTTCATGTTGTTCTTGATATAAAGCTGTCACTAAGAAAAAGCCTTTTACTTTTTTGAAATGCCAGCTCCTTCATGCTCTTTTCAGTGGGTTCAACTCTCTCATGGTGAGTTATTACTGAATTGAACTCGAATCCTTTGAGTTACAGTCAAGAAATTATTTTTAAACATTTACATTTGAAAATACAATATTCCTACATAACAAACTGTATTCTCTGTCATTTACCTCCTGCCAGAGCCTTCCCACAGATCTGAATCTCAATCTAGCAGAATCCAACAATCAATCTAAAAAACCTAAGAAAACCCCATGGTTATATAATGGATTATTTATCAACAGTAGCCACCCACTGTTACATGGTAATACAACCATTACTTGGTTTTGGCACGCACAAATTGTTGCAGAATCTACTATTGACTATTTAAACACAGTTTAGAATAGTTGACTTTTAATGTTGTCTTCTTTACAGTAAACAATGTACAAATGTTATCCTAAATTAATATTCAAAATACTAATACTGCTTATAAACAGGGAAAGAGAGCTATTACTGTGAACTGCTCAAGATCCCACAGGGGCATAAGGCAGAGTGATGAATGGAACTTCAGAACCCCTGGGTTTAGTTGATTCACATGATTATTCTCCCTCGTCTGATAAAAGTATCTTTTGTTCTTCGGTGCACAAATGTCTAGAATCAATATGGATTTTTCAGAGCTAAACAGTACACAGTTTCAATTATTTCTTGTTGAGGTATTTTTGTGTGCTTCACAGTCACAAGCAAACTAATGTGTAGAAATCCAAACAGAAATATGTCAGAAATTACGTGGTTCCTTTCTGCTCCTTATTCTTAGAAGAGAAGTTCTTTTGCATTCACAATGGATTAAAAAGCCATGAAGTGCAGTCAAAGCTTAATCCTGCTTAATAACAATAATAATGAGCAGAAGCATATAAAAGAAAACCCCTCTCTGTTTCACAGGGTATTTGCAATATTCACATTCTGCCAAGGCAGAAGTACTGTGGATAGTGACCAGGAAATAAAGGAAAGGTGAAACAGTTTAGCAGAAGTCACAGACCCTGGTCACCTACCTAGCTAATGAAAACAATCTATAAATACTGAACAAAAGTCAGATTTAAAAAGCAAAGTTGGAAGAGAAAAAAGTTACAGCTTTAGGTTTGTACCACTGTCCTAAATATAGAAACAAAATGAGAGAAAGTGTAAGATGCCTGAAGGAGTGGACAACAGGCAAGTAATCAAAGCTGGCATCACTGGCAGAGCAGAGACAGGAGTTGGCACCTCTCATTTAATAAACCAGATGGAGAAGGATTTTCACCATTTAGCCCTACCCTGCAGGCAAGACAAAAGCATTAGTATTTGATGCAACAAGCTGGACACAATAAGAGAAACGCAGGTGACTGATTGGATTTGAAGGGGAAAACAAATCTGGAGAAAATGATTAAAGTAATTGAAATGGTTACAATTCTGAGGCACAAGACATTGCTTCTACAGGAAAGATCCCATTATTACTGTTGGCCAACAACACCAACATACATCTAGAACACAATTCCAAACAGTTGTGGAACAATTGGTTCTGACTTCCTAAAAACACAAGTCAAAATTTGAATGCCATAAACAAATGCCATCATACAATTAGGTCTAGCTAATCATACTTAAATGTCTGGCACACATCATAGCAAAGATAACACAACAGGGTGAGGCCATCCCATGGGAAGACAACATCTAATGAAATAACACAGAAATACCCTACCATATGGACAAGCCACAAGTAAGACTGTGGGAAGTGGAAGAAACAGCAGAAACAAGAGGCCACCTGCCCTTTGAAAAACAATGCAAGCATTCTTGCAAAGAGAAATCATAATATGTTGGAATAAACCATACACATTTAATCACATGTTTTAGCAAACAAGACAAAACAAAATGAGGAATTAGCATTTCCAAATCCTCTGCATTCCTGGGGTATTAACCAGAGAGATTGTGGGTATTAAGAGTTGACTAGCAATCAAATAGATTTTAAAATTGGCACCTGTATTTGGTTGCTTGTTTGTTTTACATAAGTAAAAAAGCTATATATCAAAATAAAATTTTCTGCTGTATACATGCATATAAATCCAGCCAAAGTCCCTGCAAAAACCTGTGCTCACTTTTGGAAATCAGCAGGAAACCTTGAAAAGAATACTTCAGGTGCTTTAGAGCAGATACAACATGGTTCCTAAATAAAACTTCAATATATATATGCTGAAATGGTTCTGCAGTATGTAGATAAACTTTAGCAACATAGTCAAATTAAGAATAATGCCAAATAGATTCAGAAAAAGTTTGTGAATGTGAAAACCATTTCCTTTCCATTGCATTTCCATTATATTAATTTCCCCTTTTCGTAACCTCACTTTGTTTATTTTCTCCTACCATGTATAGTCTTGTATAACTCTTTGTATATAAATTGTTTTCCTTTGTATTCTTCATTGCTTGTTAGACATGTCATTCCCTTCTCAATCCTCCTGATGATGTGTGTGCATTAGTGGCATTTTTCAGCTCTCTGGTGCTAGTACAGGGACTTTTTACCACATCACCTCTTCCCATGCTTGGTCTGCTGCCTTTGGTTCCAGACATGAGAATTGCTTGCTAAGGAGATGATCTTCCTTTCCCTAAAACTCCATGTCCAAGAAAAGTAAGGGGTTACTCACATCAATAGTGACAGACAGATTCAGCTTCCTCTTCTTGCTTTGCCATGTTTTCTGAGTTCTGAGATAATACAGTAGTTTTACTAGGATTTCTTTTGCTTTTTGATTGGCTTTTGGTTGGTTGGTTGATTTAGTTGTTTGGTTTTAGTTTTGTTTTAATAGCAAAGAGATGCATCTGACCTTTAAAATGAATGTCCTGTCTTTGAAACTGTATCTTCCTGTTGTGTCCTGAGCCCAGAAGGCTCCTTTCCCTCCTGTTCTGCCCTTCCTTCCACTATGAATGCCAGTATACCCAATTTTTTGCAACCATCGTGGGAATCTTTCTTCTTGTGACCCATTCTGCTGTCCATAGAGAGGAAGCAGTAGCATGCTGAGTAGGCAGCATCTTCCATCTGCTTTGCACAGGCTTGGGGAATGCACAAGGCACAAAGGCAGCAGGAAGCTCTGTGAGGATTGCAGAGATGCAACAGTAGTGACGTAGGATGATTGAAGAAATCAGGAGGTGCCATTGATTATTTGTGAACACTTTTCATTTATGGGATTAGATCAGAAACAAGAATTGATCATAAGAAACATCTCAATGAGAGACTGTCCTAAAGCAATATCCTGTGGCAATGGGATACTGCAGTATTGTCTCCTGTTCTACTAAGGTAGCAGGAAACAAGGATAAAACCGTTATTTGGGATCTTACAAGAAGAAATAAGAGCAGCCCATGTTTCATGAGTCTCTGGGGAGCTTGTGGAAAGATTCTAGTTACGTTTTAGAGTGCTGTGCATGTTGTCTTGCTGCCTTTAGAGGTATGAATTGGTGGTGTGCTGTGGGGTTTGCCCTGCACTTAGAGGCTTTCCCTCCAGGATGTCTGTAAATGTTATTGACTGACAATTCTTCGATTTTCACTTTGCTTCCTATGTTACCTTAAGGCCAACATGCCAGAATGAATTCTGCAGTGCAGTCTTTGTGCTCACTTTTGGGCAAGTCCTAGCTGTCAGAAAGAGAACTTGGATGTCATTAGAAGAAATGGAGCCTATGTTTTAGGAGATGATCATATTGTACAGAGGGTTCTTGCTATTTCCACAGTGATTAAGGAGTCAAATTTCAGGTAACTTCACAATAGTGAAAAATCTGTACATGTTTTTTTAGTCCCAATCTCTCTTTGGTTTTTGCCAAACTTTTTTCCTCTTTTTGCTTTGAACTGCCTAACTCTGGATTTTGGTTGTTTTGGTTTGGTTTTTTTTTCCCAGTAGACCAGGCTTGATGTGACATCTGCAATCTCTGTGTAATTTCATACACCTGGCATGTTTTCTTACAAAGTCACTAAAGTGCTGATGAGACTAACAAGAGCTTTCTCTACCTCCTAGTTTCGACTCCTTCTGCTCAGGAATATGGTAATTGTGGTGAGTTTCATCTATTTAGTGTCTAGTCATACAAGCAGTGTCCTTTAAGTTTGGTAGAGGTAGGAAAAGGGCTAGTAAAATCTTTTTTGATAGACTCGATTATCTGGAAAGATGCTGTGAGGATAACTATTGAAATCCTGTCTTCCTCACCCATAACTTCCCAAGGCAAATCTTTATCAATGTAGTATTCCACTGGTTTTTTTCTTGCCTTCTGGACTCTCCTAACATTACTGAGTCATACATTCTGTTGGTGGCTAGATGACCACCCATATCATGGTTAACTCTGATCTTGTTTGAGTACCATGAGCACCCATTGATTAGGTTTGGTAATACTCTGAAGTTATTAAGTTTTATTCCACCTTTGCATTACTTGTTCACGTATATTAAGAGGTTGAGTGTATAAAACTTCAAAGTTTTTGGTTTCATGCACTGGTCTATAAGGAGTTACAGCTGTGCTTGCTGTGTGTTGAACACCAGGAACTTCAGCAATTTCCCGTGATTTCCTGTCTCTTCCTAATCAGCTCCACCTTTCTTCAGTGCTGCCGACCTCTTCTGAGTCTGTATGAGATGTGGGCCTATGAAAACGCTGTTAATAAGTCCCGAACCATCTGACATGATTGTAATGTCTTGACCTATCAATTTCAGCTTTGTTTTACTGTTCTCACAATATTTGGTTTTCTTGATTACACCAAGTGTCTCACTAGTATGTGGTGACCATAAATGTAGAGGGTTGAAGGAAAACCTGACAACACAAAGGCAGATAAAGATTACAGAGAGGGATCTGAGTAACACGGTGCCAGTGAATTAGTTTCGCAGTTTGTTTATTTATTTTCAGCTGCTGCTAAGATCTGAGAAGCATGTGGACTGTTAGTTTGTTTCTCTGTAATTCTCTGTTTCTTCTGTAGAAGCGCAGTAACTGCAGACTTTATCTGAAGTGTTCATATCCAGAGCACATGAGTATTTGTCCCTGGACAACTGGAAAAGACAGAATAGTACCAGAATGTCTGTGCCAGAATGCTACATCTATGCTGTTTGGGGTGTCCTAGCCTAATATTCTCCTTTTTTCATTAAACAAAAAACAAAAACAAACAAACCCATTCTTAAAAGAGAGAAAGAGAGAGTAAAGCCTCTGTTTCTTCTCTGTTTTCTTCTTTCTCTGTATTCTTGGATTACTTTCAGGTTACACTACAACTCACTTTCAAAATTTTGGCGCAGGCAATTCTGAAACAGCTTGTACAGTGATCTACTGCGTAGATTTACCTGCCCATCCAATTTTATTATTTACATGTCTTTTCCCATTATTCTCATGGTTTTCCAGTTTGTATTTCCCACTCAGTATTGTTTCTACTTCCTGTATTACTATTCCATGAGATGATATACCAGCCCTGTGCCCTATGTACTGACATGGGCCATCTATGCAACCTCAGTCATAAATCTTGAGTTGCACCATGCCTTTCATGACTTCAGCTTTCATCCAGACAAAGCTTTTGATTAGAGTTACTGGAGCTTCACAAGTTGGTGGTATGTCTTGGCCACCTGTAGACTGAAGAAGGAGAGAAAAAGTGGAGGAAAATACTTCAGGTAAGTATAAGATGCTGAATTTAATCCAAAAAGAAAAGCTGACCAAGTATGTGTCCTTGTTAACAGTCTCTAGATTGTGTCAAAGTATTACTTGGTCTATTTTGGCCTTGTAAGATGTTCCCTGTTGAATTTCTTGTATGTTGGAGAGATTTTTCTGCAGCATCTAAAAAACGTAATAATAGGGCTCTTGGCATTTATCCTGAGGATTCCTGGGAACTTCCTTTTTGAGTTCTCAGAAAAGCACTCAATTTTGCTTCTTTCTTGAGCCCTTAAAGGACTTATTACTACAAGATAGAGTGTTATGACTTTATCTAATCTGTGGTTCTTGAAGAACAGAAGGATTTACTGAAAGTTTTAGATTCATAAGAGTACGTTAACCACAGAATAAATACTGGACCATTTCAATAGCTAAAGGACACCTTTTTATTTTACAAAAGGTTTCAAAAATGTACAACTAGGAAACAAAACCCCCAAAGACTTATGGCTATCTTATTACAATCAAATAACTTCAGGAGCCTTACAGCTAAACACTTCATTTTCCCCATCTTCTTTCACTTCGATTCTTTAATAAACAGAACAACTGCTGTGAAAAAGAAAGCCTCTGGTAGCAGAAGATAGTTTTGTCATCACTATTTCTTCAATAACACTGCCTGTTGTAGCACAGGGGACTGATCATCCAGATTACTGCTCAACTTCAACCATATCTTGTAAACTGAGTATTTTCACTGTATTTTACTGAGTATAATGATATTCATCCCTTCTTGCCCTTATTAAGAATTGGGATGCTTGAGTCCCTGGGGTGTTTCATTACTCCACAGTCATACTACCATACCTTAAAGAAAAATAAACTGTCCCCTTGTCAAAGATTCCCTTCACACTTTTTGCCTTGACAAAGTGGCAGCCACTTGCCATTTCTGGAACAAGAAACAGCCATCAAGCTACAAGCAAGAGAACAGCGATTTAATTAATGTGATTTCACCAATTCTGCCTCTGTCAGTAAGCTTTATTAATGAGTCCTAATAAGCCTAGGATGTTAATCAAAGTACCTAGTTTTAACCTATCAATTTCATTCACTTTGCAAGATCACCTAGAAATCATACCCCAAAGTGGCTTACATTGTTCCAGTAAATGGAGTAACTAAATAACAATAAGCAGCCCCCTGTTGAAAAAGGGTTTTAAAATTTGGAAAACAAACAGACAAACAAACAACATTCTTCAAACAAAGAAATAAAACAAAAAACCCCATCCACCAAACTTGAATTTGTTTAGGAAAAATCGTGAAATTCCACCTCTTATTTACCTGAAACTGGGATAGTGCAGTGTGAGGAGGAGGAGGATACTTTCTTCTAAGATGTTTCCAGGGTGTTTTGGAAAATTCCACAATCCCATTATCATTTATTTGTATTATCAGTGAGCACACAAACACACAGGCCAAAGAAGTAAAGGCTCTGGTCAACAATGCAGTAACATACAAATTGCAAGAATTAAAGACTTTCACAATATTTAGAGAAACCTCCTGTTAGCTTTTTACCTTTCATCTCTCATCCTTCTAACATGCTACTCCCTGCAGCAATGCAGTATTTCGCATGAGTCAATCAAAAAGGCAAGTGACCTGAACAAACAGCGCCCCAGACACTGACTGATAAGAAGCAGCACATCCAGCACATAGTCCATCTAGCACAGCACACTGGTAGGACAGACAAGGAGACACACAGCTGGTGATGAGAAGAAAACATAGGAGAATGCATGGAGATAAGAAAATCTATCCTGCCTACAGCAATACCTATTTGTTAAAAACAAGAGAAACAGGTCTAGTCATCACTGAGTAACAGAAGTTAGGGACTAGACCTGAGCACCTTCTGTATTATAGGAAAAAATACATTAACCAATCCATTCTATATCCAAAAAAACCCTAAGTAAATGAAGAAAGTACAGAAAGTACACTTAATAAAAAAATGCTTCATGGCAGCATCTACATTTGAAATTGCTTTTGGAAATGACACTTCTACTCCCAGTATAAATTAAGGATTCAATACTTCTAAATAAATATGCATTTGGCATCTACTTCCATTTAATTTTGAAATAGCTGTAATGCCAGTTCCTTCTGTCTCCACCTCTCTTCCTCACCTCTAAGCTTTTCATTACATAGTAAATGCACTTCCATAAGTACTCTGGCAAACAGAAAATACAGTAACTTTGAACTGAACAATTCTGCATAGCGCCATAACCCAGGACAGGACAGACCATCTTCTGGTTTTCAGAAAATCAACACGTTGTAGATTGCAATATTCTTTGATGATACCAAATAAGGTTATTTTGAAACCATATATTTTTTTGTAAAACAGAATTTTGTTTCTAAAACACATTCCACTATCTGTTCATATTATGAGCTTTATTAGAAAATACATTGTAAACATCATGTTTGTTGGACATGAAGAAATACACTAGTAATAGTATGGATGGTATCTGAACTCAAGTGTTTCATATTTCAGAAAGCATTTTTAACTGGTAATTTTGACTTCTTTAGGGGAATGTGGACCATTTTCATGGTTTAACCCCAGCTGGGAACTAAGTACCATGCAGCTGCTCGCTCATTATTTCTCTGCATGTGATGGGTAGAAGACTCAGAAAAAGAAATACAAAAACGCATGGGTTGAGGTAAGAACAGTTAAACAGTGAGGAAAAAAAGAGAGTGAAATATTACAACAAAAATCATAATTTTAATCACAAAAAACCCCCCCTAACAATAGCAAATAAGTAAACCCCAAGAAAAACAAGTGATGCACAATGCAATTGCTCACCACCCTCTGACTGACGCCCAGCCTGTTCCCAAGAAGTGGTTGGCCCCTTCCAGCCAAGATCCCCTGCCCTCTTTCCCCCCGCCCCCTCAGTTTTCATACTGAACATGATATCCTGTGGTATGGATTATTCTTTTGGACAGTTTGGGTCTGCCACCCTATCTGTGCTCCCTCACAGCCTCTTGCGCAGCTCCTCATTCACAGAGCATGAGACACTGGAAAGTCCTTGACTGAGGGTAAGCACTGCTTAGTAACAACCAAAATGTTGCCCTGGTTTTTCACTGCATGCCTTGTTCGCGTTAGCAGTGAAAAACTTTCTCATAAGTTGTAAGATAAACAATGCCCATGTTTTTGTAACGAATCTTTCATAGACTGTATTTTTAGAATTGTTTTGCATTCCTTCTCTGGAGGTAGAGGAAGGTGATAGACTGAATTTATATCCTATCAATTTGGAGAGGCTTAACATCTTCATCCAATTGTTGATTGTCTGTACATATGTCTATAAGTGTGAGACTAAATGAGGGCCGGGCCTTTTGCCTGTTAGCCTGAGACCTTGGCGTGTGTATGAAACCTGCGTCCATGCCTGATTATTAGTGTTGATCTGCGACACCAAAACATCAGTATGTTATCAATGTTGCTCTCATGTTGAATCCAAACTACAGCACTGTACCAGTTGCTAAGAGGAAAATTAATTCTATCCCAGCTGAAACCAGGACAAGCATATAAAAATGCTACCAAGCAACTACAGTGGCAGCAGAGCTGTTCTCTGCATGTGTTCCAGTAGTTAGTTGGCTTTACTGACTTCTCTGACTCTCTGAAGCATTACAAGTGGAGAGCCTTGCACACTTCTCATACTGCTGAGGTGTGACCACTCATGTTCTCTCTGAAGAAGTGAAATCAAGCATGCCTCCAAATGCCTCTCAAGCCACTTCCCAGTTCCAGCCTCAAGAAAGACCCAAAGCTGTATCACACTTTCCACCTCCCAGCCTAGAATTCTGCAGAAAGAAAACCTAGGAGCAGAGATAAAAAAGAAATCATGGTGTTACCTAAACAGAACATGAGCCCAGGTTATGTTGTGGAGAACATTCAGGGACAAGTTAGCTACTGCCAATGACTCCTCTGTGTGTGAAGAGTTCCTGGGCAGGCAACTAGGGTGAGGAATAACCAATCTGTATTGCTCTAAACATGTACTTGCATGTTTAGAACGTTACCCGCATGAAAGAATGTTACAAAATACAGTATCTCTTGTATAAACCGGATGTCTTTCATATTGTCTTATGTAAATGACTTGATTAACAGACCTCTACAGTTAAAGCAGTCAAGCTTTGTGTCTGGCATCACTTAATGCCCTGCCAATCCTACTCAGGCTGCAGCTCAGGGACAGGATGGTGGGCAGGCAGATGTGCTTGTCCTGTTTCCAGTCCTCAGTCCAGCTCTGCTGTCTGGGCCTGCCTGACCAGAACTCCCATCACAGCCAGTAGGCTACTGCACAAAGATCCCTGCAGGCATTAAGGTCACCAATAACAGTGTAAAGTTTTAAAAATACTATGTTAAAAGACAGTGTGCATCTGTCAGCCTTTCTCTAAATGGCTGGACACTTCTCCATTTCCTCTCTATGCCTCAACCGGTCTTTTTCACAATAGATAAGCACTTTAAGTGTAAGCTTTCAGAGTTGGAAAAAACTCCCAGATAAAAAAGGAATCCTGTTACCAACCAGAAAATTAAAATATATAATTTCAGTAACGAAATGCTATATGTGATAAACAAATAATGTACTAAGAAATCTAAAGATATTTACATTTTTAAAAAGTCGTTATTTCCACATATCTTCTTTAAAAAACAGTGTGAGAATTACAAACCTTGCTGCTAAAGTGTTCTAAATAATTATGTTCAAAGCAGACTACTCCTTCCTTTAGCACAAGTCAGCCTCATGCTATGAAAATTAACCATATGTTGAAAACTGTACACTTACATTCCAGTCAAACATACAGAATGACCAGTTCATATCATCACTGACAGCCTGTTGTCACCAAAGACATTTGGTTTTGGTTCTTCTCAGAATATTTATGGCAGCCTTGAGAACGCAGAAAGTTCTTTAAAACAAATATTATACAAAAATTTGGATCAGTAACAAAGAAAAATGAAAACATTCTGAAAGAATGACAAAGCACAGGGGAAAAGAGCTATTGTGAAGCCAATAGTTTCAAAACCAAACACCCACTCATAACTGGCAATGTTTAAGTCATAGAGAACAAGAATGCCTGCCCAGAAATGACATATCAGCTAACATTGAAATGTGAGTTGCAGGAAGAAAAGAGAAAAATGCTTACCTGTGAATAGAAAAAGAAGCAATAGACCTAATGAGGGATGCCACTGCTCCAACTTTAGCAGCTTCCACTGCTCCCTGTAACCTGTATTGCACAGTTTCACCATAATTGATGAAAGGTTCATTGTAGACGACAATCTTCCCCTTGGCTTCCTGAGCTCTTTTGTGCAGTTCATCAAATGAGGCTACGACTATGACTTCTGCTGTAATTCCTGAAAGAAAGTATTACAGTGGCTTTAGAAATGCTTTCTTGTAGCTCTTCCTATGGCCACTTCTAACAGACAGAAAAGCACAGACCTTGAAGAACTCAGGAAATCAGCATTAATTTTTCTCCTGAAAAAGGAAGACTATGTGAAATGCTTCATTAGGGATTGGTACTAAAGAGATGTAATAGCACCCTGATCAAGTACACACACCTCTGTAAACTATGCTATCAGGGTGGTATTAAAGCAACTTGAAGGGCAAGAAGGATACATGGGGGGAATTTTGTTCTCTGCATGTGCTTTAATGCCTCATTGTAATCATTTATGGTACAAAAACATTTGCAAAAGCTGCCTATGGGATTAATTAAAAAAAAAAGATAGTAATCTTTTCATGGAAATGTTTTGATATGTTGCTAAACAACTTAGCTTAACGTAAGACAGCTGGAAGCCTGTATTTTTTCGACTGAAACTCTTATAAAATTATTTAATCCATAATTGAAATTAAATTAAAGCTCTGCAGTGTCAACAAATTTTGCAGTGTGAATAATAATAATATCAATATCTTCATATTTAACTCAGGAGAATATAACAGTTCTATTGGATCTCCTTCTGGGAGTTTTTCCAGGAATCCACATTTCTCAGCTCATGATAGAGAAAACACAGGCAGGTTCTTCTGCAGAACTATTTACACATGGTACGTCAGATCCCACCCAGCTCTTTGTTTTTAATAGTTCGAATAGTTTTAAATTGCTGTATTATCTTACTTAAAAAAACAAAGATTGTTATAGATAAGCCAGAGAATCCTTCTAAGTTTTAAGGACGTAAATTTAGGAATTATATTTCACAGCATTTGAGAAGTAATTCATTAAAATGACCACAATGCTTAAAATTCAATTTTGTTGATTAGTTACAGAGATAAGTAGAGACCGCTTTACAACATGGGCTGGTACTTTGCTTCTAAATACAGAAGAAGTAATGGATGTCTGAAATTTTAGTGTTGTACATTTCACTTAAAAGCCACAAAATACATCAGTGAAAACTGAAACTAATAACAAATCATCTAACAAGGATTTGTTAGAAAAAGTGGAATGATCATGCTTTTAAGAATAAAATTATTCTCCTTGAAAAAGTCCCTTTTTTTGGTTGTTTGGCTGGTTTTTGGTGTGTGTGGAATAAGAATTATTTAGAGGATTTCAAAGACTTGTATTTAAGACCATAATATGTGAGAAAAACTCTTAGAAAAATAGGAAAGTAATGTCTCCCAGCATCAGCGTGCCCAGGTTCATGTCTTTTTTAAGATGAAACTACACTTCAAAACCTTAAAGAAACCATTCTACAGAAGTTTGGTTTCATGAGAGTGTACCACTAAGAGTTCAACAGACGTTTACTGCTACAACAAAAGTGAGTTTTAGCTACAGAAATAACCTAGTGTGAGAGGCATAAAAATTTTAACTATTCAGATTCTTACCTTAACCTGGCAATGTTTTAGAGAGGCAAACCAAAGAATCACCTTCACATATTACCAGCTGGTGTTGGCAGGCAGGTGAGCATACTACAGACTCCAGCTGCTTGCAATTAATGGCAGATTCAGTCGCCTAGCTAAAGAACATCCCGGCAACAGGATCATTTTGGGTATGAAACCATGCCACTGGAAATAAAGACAGGTATCTGCAAAATTTCATTTTCCACAAGAGAAGTCATGGTCTCCGTAGGTTGATACTGCAATCTCTGTTTCCTATTAGCTCTCCCCAGTGTTCCACTTGGATCATGCAGCAGGCACTGGAAGGACACAGGTCTTGGTGACTGCTTGTCAAAGGAAGCAAGGAGTGTAACTCTTCTGGGCATTACTGCATAAATGAACAAACACTAGCTCTGAAAAGTTTTTAAAGAAAGCTACAGACAGCTAGTAACTATCTATAATTCCTAAGGAATATGATGGTGAAATACATTTATGGCCCTTCCTAGATGACAGGCAACAGGAGTTTGTACAGTGAGAATTACTGGGAATTTGTGCCAAGGGAAAGAACACAGAGTTGCAAACTCTAGCTCAGTATCTCTAGCCTTGAATGTCCCCAAAGAAGCTAAATAAAGCCATCCTTTGATAAAAAAAAACAAAGGTTTTCCCTGCAAGTTTAACTTAATGGCAGCATGGTATACATAAAGCGTGAATTACAGTGCTTTCCATAAAAACATTAAATTTCACTCTTGAGTAGCTTCTGACTAATTCAATTACTTGTTTGCATTTTAGTGCCATTTTATATAATTTCAGATCCTTCGACTGAAGGGACAAGAGCAATGTTTATCTTCATGGACACACTTACACCAACCACCCTTAAACCTTCTGTGCAAAAGGGGAAATGAAACAAAAACTGCAACAGTTTCCCTGTTTAAGGAGAATGAGTTATTCCCTTTAGAAATTGGAAATGTCTCACCTTACTGAGCCTCTAAGCAAATTAATAGAAATCTATCCTAGCATCTCCTACCAATTCAGTGTCTCACGGCTCTGCTCCCCATGTTGAAAGATATTGTCTCTCTTTCTTACACCTATCATTACAATATTGGCTGTGTGTTATTGAACAGAATTCTTCAGAAACCCCATGTAAGGAGGAAGACAGATCACCTGCTTACTTAAGCAAGATATAAAGATTATAACCCACACAGTCCAAGAGATGAATACAGAGCATGTGGGGAATTAGCTAAGTAAAGAGCATGAATCATAGAAAGCAGAACTAGGAACATGATAAACTCAGCTGAGTATATAAAGCTGAAGACTGTTTGTTTGATCTCATCACATGAAATGTATTGTTGGGTTGGGCAAGTGAGCAAAAGAATCTAGGTAGCACTATAGGTTTCCTCTCATTTCTCATATTAAACAGCAAATTGTACCCTGTTGTTTCTGAGAATTAAGGTACAGGAAGGGTGTTAATGGTGGGAACAAGCAGGCAAATTTCAATCACCAACAAAATTGTATTTTACAAAGTCCTCTGAACACTTAAATGTATATTTCTATCTCAAAACTTGAATATGCCCCACCTTGATGACCACACTGCCAATTAAGTGGCATGGTACACATTAGCAATCTAAAACTGGTCACAGGCAGGATGAACACAAGACTGATTTTATATATATATATATATATATATGTATAAAAGCACCCATAAATCAGCTGTGTGTAACACTGCCATATATAAGAAGTGTGATTCCTGGCATGAACAATTCTGTCTGGAGAGTCACCTCCTCACAGATATTCACCTGCCAGCAATGATGCAAGGAGCAGATTAGTTTGAAGGGGATTCCTCACAAGATAACTTCTCCCCAAGATTAACTGCAGCTAACATTTAAGTCATTTTAGTACTTAGAGATATGCATCTGTCTGTGTTAGTAACAGGTTTCAGTGAAGAGAAAGAAAAAGGGAAGTCCACCCTATTATCAGATTTCAAAAACTGGTTAGTGTTTATTAAAGCATCAATGAAATTTCATACAGAATACATTTTAATTTATTACTATCCTAGAAACACTCTATTCATAAACACATAGAAATTCAATCAAGTTAGTTACAATCTATTACTAGATTAAAAGGATTTAGTAAACCTAGAAAGAAATATTATTTGCATACTGTTTAATCTTACTGGATACCAATATCCTCATTACTTAACTACGGCCTTACTTACTTCATTTCTCTTCCAGTCTCATTTTTGTCATCCAGGTACTAGCATCAGTACCTTGGAGATCAGTTACAAAGCCAAATGCAGTCACCATTGATTTGACAATAAATTCTTTTCAATAGCAGCAAGCAAACAACTCACTCCTATGTACCTCCCAAACTTCATTTACTTCACACTAAAGTAAGAATTATGATTTCTTCTACAAATCACACTACAGTACAGTGATGCTATTGATCCTCATGCACTGAAGCTGTCACTATCAAATAAATAAGCGGATGAGCAAGGCAATTTTTACTTAAAACAATTAAAATACAGTAATTTTAAGCCTAGACAAAACAAAGCTGGAAAAGAAATATCAACACAAAAAGTCAACAACATATCTAATTGTTCTGATAACTGTGGAAATTCTGAAACTGGAGAATCTGAAACATGTCCAGGCCTCTGCAGTCATGAGAGCAAGAGGGAGACAGAATGCTACCTCCCCATCCATCAGAACCAGGCATCAGGGTATCAGGACAGGAAACCAAGACAGGTCTTCATGGTAGAGCAGGGGCAACAACACAGCACAAAGCACAGTACCTGGAAGCCACGTGCCCATCGCAGCCCTGCCTAACAGAACAGCAAGGTCAGGCCACCCTCATACCTCACTTCCTCCAAAATCCCAGATTTCTCTGTTCCTACTCCAGCTCTCCCCACAAAGCTAATTTAGCCCAGAAGCTGCTTCATCAAGGTATACTGTATTTCATGCTGACCCTAAACATGCAGGCAGTAGCCTCAAGCTTTTCTTACCTTAGCCTGGCTATTCTCATTATCCTTCAGACTTGATTGTCCCTCCACGTTAAAAGTCCCATGCTCCTGTTTCTTTCAGATACAGCCCACAAGCATGGTCTTGTGCCCATTTGCAAGGTAACTTCTTTCAGAGAGTTACAGAGAACCTAGAATTTTGTTGCATGGGTCACAGGATACAAAGGTAGATATGTATGTCTGGAGATAAGGTAGCTGTTGGGACAGGTCAAAGGAAAGAAGGTCTCAGGCAACAGAGGGAAAATGCAAATATATTCTTCAAAGCTAAGTAAGATTAGGGACTTGGAATTATATCCTTTTTTAAGTTCAACATCTTCTAAAATCAGCTCAGAAAACATTTTCCTCCTCAACTTCTATCATGCCTCTCTTAAAAATGTGCTGCTTTCTAACACTCTCCAGGAATTAGTTCAGCTTTCCTGCAATGCTCCACAAAATTCAACTAGATTTTCAGAAAAACAAACCCAAATTCTTTGCCTCTAATGACCTCATCCGAATAAGGTTTCTTGTCAGGCTGAAGCAAATGAAAGATTAATATCATCACTTCTTTTTCTTTCTCATTCAAAAATTATTAGCATGTACTGAAAATCTGAAATATTCTAACACCTAGAAACACATTTTCTCTGTCAACACATATAAATACGTACTAATATAAGAATTATAATATGTAGAAAATACTAAATATTTTAGGGGAACTGTGAAATGAAAAAGAGGGTTTTATCAGGGAGAAAGATTTTGTAAAATGTGAATAATACTTCTAGAAAATGTGACCTTCCTACTCTGTGGAACAGCTAAGAGAATTACTTCATGAAAATAAAATTACATAGGACAGTTATAAAAATGGATATGAGGCTATTCAGCTCTGATGCATTGCACAGAGACTAAATATATTGTACCATTCCTAAAGAACACAGAAAAAAATTAACAGTATATAATAGTCACATGTTTGACAAATGCAATTTAAAATTTCCAGCAAGTACTGGATCTCTTTAGAACAATTTGGTTTCAATAACATGTGGCTGCTTGTGCAACACAAATCCTAGGAGAAAATGGGTTGGACCCAACCCCCAGCACAAAGCCTTGGATACCAAAAGAGCAGGGCAGCAGGTCAGGTTCTCCCAGGAGCAGCTCTGCACAGAGCTTGCTATGCATTGCATAGGGAGAATTAGACACTCAAAAACAAGATCCACAAAAGTCAGTTTCTGTGAACAGAGGTGCTCAAGGCAGGAAGTGCTGAGGACAACAATTCCCTCCTTAGACAGTCAAGGTGCCAGTCACTGCTGGCTATCGCTCTGGATGAAGGTAACATTGCCATCCAGCCACGCGTGCATACCCCACACACGCAGAAAATCATATTCAAACCCTGCATTCATTAACTTCAGCCTGGACTTAACATCCTTGACATAACCACCCTCAACTCAGTGACACAGCCAAAGAACAAGACCAGAAAATCCAATTTTTTGCCATTGGCAATCCACATAGCTCACCCAAACATTCATTAAAGTAGCGGCTGGATCCCACGTTCTTCCTAGACAGCATGTCCACCTCAAAGCCACACAGCTACTCCCACTCTCTAAGTCTTCGAGATGCTACTGCACTAACTTTTAGCCCAGACGTTGGGTCACTGAACACCACAGTGTCTGGGGTCCTTCATAGATGCCATCTTTTACATTCCAAGAAAAACACTAGCATAATTACCATACCACAAACAGTGCTGCTCTAAGTAATAATAAACAATCCAGGCACTCAATACTGAGGCTCATGGTCTCAAGGATATTGATCAACAGCTCCTCACACATGAAAAAAGAGGCATCCAGCGAAGACAGGAAGGCTTTGCCGTGCACTGTGCTCTCATGCTTACGACTCTCTCCATCCCCTGTTCTCAGCCCTGAACCCCTCATTAAAGGGGTACCCAAGTCCCTCCAGAAGGTTCACATTTTCTTCCAAGAGATCAGTGGTTTTCCAAGATACTGGCAACTCAAGGGTAAATCCTCTGATACACATTAAAAATAACTTTTTTTTGGCCTTTTGTTTATCTAGCTGAATTCCCTAAGCCACTGCACCACTGAGGAAGAAAAAAGAGGAACCTCAACACTGGGGGCAAAATGAATCAGCCAGGACTGGGGCCAAACCACTTCTTTTGACAACATCCCTGGTGTAATAAAATGGTGTACCTACAGCAACAACACACACCAACAACTTCAAGACAACATGCATTATCCCCATTCTATACATAACAGGCTGGAACTATTTCCGTATTATCTAACTGCAAAACTCCAATCACATTCTATAAGAGCACAGCTGGACCAAATGTTGAGTTTTAAAAAAAAACCTCCATGACTTGAAAACAAAAACTAGGAAAAACTCTGCCAATACATCATCTTCATATTTATATTATTTCAATTTTGCTGGAAACAACAGTACATAAAAACCAGAGACTGTTCCTTTCCTTGAGGAGACATTTCAGGCTGCTCTGAAGCTGGTTCTGCTTGTCAGTATTCCTTTAAAATTAAAGGGCATGGTCACTCATCAGGGTAAAAAACGGTGCATTTTAAAACACATGCAAAAAAATGAATTCTTTGATACTTTATGGTCAAACATCTGCTAAACTACTACTTTCCTTCAATTATGGGATTCTCAAAGCAGCAATTATATCTATTTTCCCCAGAATTCAGGGGATATAATCAGTACTACCAGAAATCAACACACTCTCTCTCTCTCTCTCTCTCTATTTATATATATATCTATGCTTTGCCAATGTTGAAACACTAAAAATGAGAGAAGGACATTGACTAAATCTGGTAAATCTCTAGCTTTCCAGCTCCCAAAACTGAGCACTTTGTAACATTCAATCCTGTTTATTACCTAGGAATCCATTTCTTCGAGGTGATGACTGTTCTCAGTCCCTGCTGATTTCTGGAAATCCAGGTCACTCTGTTTCGTGTTTCTTGTCTTCCTGTCATTAAAGTGAGCAGTAAAGTTACTCCCTCCTTGTAAGGAGATCAAAGGAAGTGAAAACTTTATCTTTGATGCTACACCTTCATATCCTGGAATACACTTGGAGAGGGACAATGTCGGGTGTTTTTCCTCTTCAACAGAAAAATCTAACCTTTATGTACTCTCCTTTTTTGCTGTGGAAATCAGATGGAATCTGGGAACTCGACATCCTGGCATGTTTCCCAGTCATGAAGAAGAAAGTAGGATTTTATCCACAAGATCACAAGGTACTGAAAAGCCTCCTGCACATCATCCAACTGTTCTGTATCTGAGCCAAAGTGGGCAAATCTCATCAAATCAAATAGAGGAGGAAAGCTCTGTGTACATCCCAATAGGGTTTCAATGCCAAAGGCACGAGTTAGATAGAAGACCTTCAGGAAGAGACACTCCTGGTATCCTGGAGTCAATGCTGGCTTGGACTCCATAGTTAAAAATACTGCCACTATTTAGGGCTTCCTGTTCCTGCCCTGAAGGACTGCGGATTTTTTTCCACACTCACATGGTGTATGCTGAAATGGAAAGTAACCAACCTCAGCATGTGCTGTAGTCATTGGGTAACTCTTAGGAAACACTGGTTTGAATTTCCATGGACAGAAGGGAAAATAAACATCTGGATTTCCAACATCCAAAGCCAGGTTTCTAATTGCTTTTAGGCTATTGCCATGTTAATGAAGAGCCCTCCAGAGCACTTGCTCGGGGTGCTGAGCTCCAGGAGGAGCTCTGAGGGAACCAAAGGCCACCAACTCCAGCACCAAGTTTTAAGTTTCTGCCAATGCTTCCAAATTTTCTCAGCTTCTCGGGTCACAAGCCTGGGGCCAAATTGTGGGAAGGAAGGAATACAGGACAAAACTCAGAAGATGAAAAAGCAAGAAATGGTCTCCTGTACCTCCTACTGGGATGGGGGAGTCAGCCCCTCTCATCTTAACCCCACTCCTAGACCTTAAAAGACAAAAAGTCCAACCAGTGCTGCCCTCTAAGTAGGCATCAGTAGTGTCAAGGAAGGAATCTGTTTGGGCTATACAGAGACAGTGGTCTGTAAACTGAAACATATCCTGACAGGAACACTGACTTAAAACATGCAGTAAGTATCAAGCTAACACCAAACAACTTCAGGGATCATCTGCACAGTCCACTTTGGAGGCACTGTGAAGGAACCAAAGAATCATCATAGAAGCCAACATCTGAAGGACAGTCTTTGGCCTTTAAAACATCCCTCTGCCAAAGCTCAGTACAGCAGCAGTAGATGTCCCTAGTCTGATCCCATGTAACAACAGTACTGCAACAACAGGATAACAGGCATCAGGCATCTCATATTGAGTTACAGGAAGACTCACACACCCACAGCTTCTTGGCTAAAACAAGATGTATCAGAACTGCTGATAATCCCTCAGAGGGAAGTTGTTCAACTATTTCGGATGCAGTTTAGGGCAGCCTTCTATCCCTTTTTCTTAGGAATAAGGCACTGTGACAATCCTCAGAAGTGATAAGGCTGTGGTTTTAATAGTCTAACTACAAATTTTTTATTCCACGCTTGGTATGAGTGAGTGTTTCAGGACAGGCACTTTTCTGAACAGCACGCCTTCAGATTCTCCTGCCCGCAGAGCCTGGTGACGAGCAGCTCTTACCAGACACTTCCGTCAGCCAGGAGGATGGTCCAGTGATCGGAAGAACAAGAGCCAAGTGCTCACCAGGGACCAGCTACTCCCCATAACCTTCTCAAGCACGAAAACCTGTCACAGCTTGCACAGAGCGAGATGAGACCAGCATAAACCAGAAAAGGCACAAATGGCAGGACAGTCAGAAGGTAAGTAATTTAATCAAAATTATTCCACAAAGTGTAAGAAATGGCCCACGCCTTTGTGAGAGATCCCATTGCCATAAAGCCTAGCATCAACACATATACCCCCTCAGAAACATGGCAGATCTCAGAGGAAAGTAAAATTGTGAGAAAGAATGATGTGGACTTTCGAACATTACTCAGTATAAACCAGCACTGGATAATACGATTCTATCTTTCAACATATAGGATCTTTACAGATGAAAAATTCAGTAAAATACTGTAAATTCAGTATATCTCTAATTAAAAAAAAAAAAAAAAAAAGGCAAACCCAGGAGTAAAATCAGGCAAGTTCAAAAAACTACACAACTAAGAAAGAGAAGTGAAAAACAGACTTTTTGGGATGTGAAGAGGTTTGTCAGAATTAAATTGCAGGTTCTCTTTGCAGGTTCAGCAACACTTGTTAAATACCAAAAAAGACCTTTAAATTTTAGCTTACTTTTTAGGAAGCTTGGAATAGGACTGGAAAGGATACAAACTAAGTTGTAGGCTTAAACTTTGCCGTAAGTATTCTCCTATCAAAGCACTAAGCCTTGCACATATCACGGGACAAACAGATATTAATGGTTCTAGTTGCTTTGCATTTTAGGCATGGGTTTACCTCAATACGACAGAACTATTTCAGATAAAACTGACAGCAGCAATTTTGCAAACCAAGTATGATTTATTCCAAGCATATCTTAAATTACCCAGTTTTATTTCCTGCATTTTGAAAAGCTAGATATTTTTTCTAAACAAAACAGCTTTTATACATTGTTTCATTTCAAACAGAAAGCTCGCTATCACAAAAATTTACAATTCATAAAAAAAATTATGAGTACCATGTTACCTTTTATTTCCTAAACTAAATTTATTATCTCATAAAGGAATACAAATGCTTTTGAAGTGGTCTAGGAATAAGTATATTGTTTTTTATGGAGAGCAGCCACACAAGAAGGTACTCATATGGCCTTTTAATAACAATTCTGAAAGCCTCACATCAATATGTACAAAAAAAGATCTTATAAATCATTTTGTTTGTAGGCAAGCTAGTATTTTGGGGTTTAAAAGACCAGAATCTTGTTAAGCACAGCTCATGGTTATTCTTGCTCCTGAGTAACATATCACACATGATCATCTAAAAGGCAACCCACAGTTCAGTAACAGGTAAGTGACAAAGTGAGCATGTAAGCAATGTCAACAGGTAAGTTCCAAGGTGAGCATGAGACAAGGAGGGAAGGAAAGGACACACAGATACCAACTGCCATATTTAGTGAGAGGCTTGAACTCTCCAAGCTCAGCTCCTTTTCCTGCTGTCTTGTTTTATACTGCAGTTACGGGCTGAGCTTGACAAGATAGGACACCTGAAGAAAAGGAGAAATCATGTGCCAACGTGACACCCCATGGAGAACTTCTTTCCTGCCAACCACAATGGAGCACCAGAATCCTTGCAAACGAGGTTCAGCAGTGTTCAGCAAAAGGGTATAAACTTAGTGGAAAGTTCAGGAATCTACTCTAATTTTACAAGCCAGTTCAACCACACTGTACTAATATAAACTGCATCAGTCACAACCACGCCATACAGAAAAGTCCCAGGAGAATAGCACCTTGTTTTGCAGAACTATTACAGCAAGAAGAAAAACAGTTTGACCACTGAGGGAAGTTATTAGGGGTACAATACAGTTTGGTGTTAAAAAGCAAGCGATATGTAATTCCAAAAGGAAAAGTTACCTTCTGGAGGAGTTGCAATACTGTTCCCAAGTCCCAAAATAGCAATGCTGTGATTCCTTGGTTCCAGCATCACTGCAAACTCTTCTCCTCTTTCCCAGTGTGGTACTTTCACAGGCTCCAGATGCACATTTTCCAGCCCATCTTTCTGCAGGGCACTGAACATATATTTGATGGCTGCCTCTAAGTTTTTTGAACCACTGAGTCTAGGTCCTATGGAGTCAGCAAAAACTGCTAATCTTTCATAGGATCTGTTCTGAGCCTTTCCATGAACAGCAAGATCAATAATAGCCTTAGCAATATTAGTATAGCCAGATATCTCATTTTTAATGTCTTCAAATGACTTCAGGGAACTGCTATCTCTTCTAAAAGATTTCCCAGCATACTGGTGTAATAAATTCATGAGAAATATTAAGAATAAGTACTTCATTTTTCTCTCTTTCTTCTTTTCCACAGATGGCCTGCTGGAGAGGGAAAAAGAAAAAAAAACAAGTTAAAAAAATCATGCACCTATCAGCAATACTTTTTGTTATTTGGATTGACAGATAGAAATGAAATGAAATTAGTTTATCATGCAAATGCTTTGATCAGAACTAGCAGGAAAGTAAACTCAACTTGAAGACAGAGTTATTGAAAGCAAATGAAAAAGATACTTAGACCACTGGACACAATCTTTGTTGCGGTCTTTAGAAACATCCTTGGAATGCTGCATCTCTTTAAACAAACACATTCTTCAATGAATCAAAACCCAGGGCTGCTCACATGCAGGAGGAGTTTCGTATCTCCTTTCCGTTAGGAGCAGGATTTTTCACAAGTGCCAAATCAAATGTCTTTATACAAAATATCCGGAGAAAAGCTTTTCTTAAACCATTCATGAATAAAAGTTCTTCTTAATCTCCATCTTCATGATCAGGAAAACACTTTCTGTTGTACTAAAAAGATGTAAGAGTGATTTAGATCCAATGCCCCCAGTGTACTGGTTTTGGCTAGGTTAGAGATCATTTTCTGCTTAGTATGCGGTACAGTGCTGTGTTTTGGATTTACTATGAGAATAATGTTGATAACATGCTGATGTTTTGGTTGTTACTAAGCAGTGCTTACCCTAAATCAAGGACTATTCAGTGTCTCATGCTCTGCCAGCAAGGAACTGCACAAGAAGCTGTGAGGGAGCACAGCCAAGACAACTGACCCACAATAGCCAAAAGGATATTCCATACCAAATTCAGTACACAGACTGGGGGAGCTGACTGGAAGGAGCTGATCACTTCTCAGGGAAAGGCTGGGCATTGATCAGCAGGGGGTGAGCAATTGCATTGTGCATCACTCATTTTTCTTGCGTTTTATTTATTTTTTATTATTATCATCATTATTATCATAATACTTTACTTCTTTCCATCTACTAAACTGTTCTTATCTGAACCCATACATTTTTGTACCTCTTTTTCTGCATCTTCTCCTTTTACCACAGAGAGGTGGATGGGGGAAGTGAGTGTGTGTCTGCATGGTACTCAGTTACCATCTGGGGTTAAACCACACCAGAATATTAACAAGCCTTCTTTGGATCCTCTTCCCTCTTTCAGGGCTTTATTCCACAGGACTTATATCAAGCAGATCTTCAAAGAGGTCAAAGTCTTCTCTCCTGAAATCCAGTGCTGTGGTCTTACTTTTTGACCTGCTCCTCAGATCCTGAACTCCATTATCTTATGGACACTGTAGCCAAAGCTGCCTTTGACCTTCATACCACAACCAGCCTTTCTTTGCTTGTATGAACTCCATCATAGCACCCTTCCTTGCTGGCTTCTCTATAACCTGTGTCAGGCACCTCCTGGATTGCTTATAACCTGCTGTGATGACCCTCCAGCAGATACTGGGATGAAAGTACACCATGAGCAACAGGGCCTGTGAATGAGAAGCTACTTCTAGCTGTTAAGGCCTCATCTCCTTGTTTTTCCTGCTCAGGTGGTTTATAACACACAGCTGCTACAGTCACCCATACCAGTCTGCTCTTTAATCCTTATCCACAGGCTCTCTGTTGGTTCATCATCCATCTCCAGGCGGAACTCCAAGCACTACAGCTGTCCTCATACATAAAGGGCAACTCCATTTCCTTTCCAGCCTGTCCTTCCTAAAGGGCATCTATCCCTCCAGCGTTTCGGTCATGTGAGCTATCCCACCATGATCCCAACAAGATCGCAGCCCTGCAACTGCACACAGACCTCAAACTTCTTGATTTATTCCCCATGTTGTAAATACTACTGTACAGGCACTCAGAAGCATACATTTGTCAACAGAAACAGAAGAGACAACTCATAACATTTATGAGAGCTTCTGATCTGCTCCCAAAAGGAAGGGATAACCCACCAGGCATGCACCCATAGGATGCCATCTGAAACACTGGCTGTGCAATGCAGAAGTAAGACACAGAAAGAGTCAAAGTACTAACTACGTTTCCAGGATCCACACACTACCAGAATTCAGAAACAAACAAATAAACAAAATCACCCCAATAACCACAAAAAACACTCACGCAGTCATTTTGGAGTCAGCAAGCCTAGCTCATATGACAACCAACTCAAACTGCCAGCCTTCCATAGGCTTTATGGGTCTTTTCACAAACAGCAAACTAAACAATAGCTTTAGCAATATAAGAATACTAAGCTATTCTCCTTAACTATTCAAATGTCCCCTAAGCTTGAGATCAAGGAAGTAATAAGTTCTTCACAGTGAAGCACCATTTTCACAAAACAACAAAAATCATCATTGATTTCATCTGTGAATGATAAATCTATCACAGAGATTTCATCTCTCTCTTTGAGACAGACAGGGCAAAGGTCTTACACAACCAGGAGCAGAAGACTTGGGTTATCTCAGGACACTGCCTGAGAACTGAAAAATGCCTTTCATAGTCTGAGTTACTGTTTATTTGTGGTTATACTACACAGAAGGTATTGGTGTATTTTTATTGCTATGCTCTGCACTTTTTCCAAGTACTTTCCCTTTGGACCAGTTAATTACATGCTCATAGACATCCTCTTGTAGAGACATCAGTAATTTTCTCAGGATGACCATGCTCATTCCCTGATTTTTGCCAAGTTCATCATGCACAAAGAACCAAGCAACATAATGGATAAGTGCTGAATGGAGTAAGACAACAACTTTGTAGACTTAGTTTCAAAAACTTAAGGTTTTGGGCTTTGTTTGTTTAAGGGCTTTCAAAATCTACCAGGAAAAGCTGATACACTTAGCTGTTACACAGAAAACATAGGAGGATTGTTTAACTAGTAGTGGCTACCTCAAAGAGGCCCCAGCTACCAACTTCATGCATTTTTTTTCAATAGAAAAATGCAACTGCAGTTATCACATTTCCCTTAACTAAGAAATGCTTTCCTTGTTCTTCCCAGCCTCATTAAAAACCAGCAGCATCCTCACTCCAAAGGCTGCCCCAGAGGACCTGCATTTAAGAGATACATTTCTTCCAGGAATTTCCCACTGAACACTGAGAACAGACATGTTTCCACAACTTTTGTGGACGTAACATACTTCTGCGTTGCACAGCATTTCACTGCCTGCCAATGCATTGTAAGAGGAACATAACTGAATTCAAACCCTGGTCAAGAACACAAAAATATGAATGTAATTTACTGTGCTTTCCTTGAATACTCCAGCATAATCTGTTCAAAAGCAGCTATCTGAAATATTTCCCTGCTGGGTAAAATAACATACTCAGACTGCAATGCAGGAATCACTCCACTGCTAGTCCAGGGAAAGAACTACACCTCTGTTTTCCCAGTCTCTGGAACTTTATCACCCCAGCGAATCATCTAGCAAAGGAGATTACTCATTTTTTCACATCTAACTAGCAAATGAACCTCACAGTGCCAGCCAAATTAATAAAAAATAACAGGACAGTCAAAATTGTTCAATGTGCTTAATTGTTCATGAAGCAAAAAGAGGGCATCCAGCCACGGCAGTACCTGGATCCATACGGAAGGAAGGGAATGCTCTGAATATAGTTCACCAAAAAAGAGATTTTTCCCTGCAAAATCCTAGCAGAACATTTAAAAGGGAAAGTCTGGAGTGAGGAAGACCAAGAGAGGTAGCACTTAACCAAACTGTACATACATAAATCCATGGGGCCTCATGGGCTGCACCCACAAATACTGAGGATCATTATGGGGCCACTCTCAATTATATTTAGGTCGTGTCACCACTCTCCCTGAGAAGTGCAAGAAATAAGATGTAGGGAACTACAGTCAGCCTCACACCAAGCTCTGGCAAGTGCATAGGACAAAAATCCTGGAAATTATTTCCACACATATGAAGGACAAGGTGACTCAGAATAGTTAGCACGGATTTACGAATGGGAAATTGCATAATCAACACAATGCCCCTTTAAGACAAAATTGCTGGCTTGGTAGATGAGGAGAGAGCAGTGGATTTGTTTCCCTTTACATTAGTAAGGCAGTTGACAGTCTCTATAAAAGTCTCAGGGAAGCTGATGAAGCATAGGCTAAATGAGCAGACAGTGAGGTGGACTGAAAATCAACTGAACAACCAAGCTCAGAGGATTCTGACTATTTGTGTGACATCTAGTTGGCAGATGGCAGCTGGTGGTGATCTCTAGAAGTCCACACCTGGTCCAGAGCTCTTACAAATCTCCATGAAAAATGTGGATGCTTGGACAGAGTGCGGCCTCAGATGATGGGAAGGTTGGGAGGAGTGGCTGTGCACACGATGGTCATGTGAGGAGGCAGGCAGGCAGGAACCTTATGAAGTTCAACAAGTCCTGCATCTGGGGAAGACTAAGCGCCATGCACTAAGACAGGCTGGGGATACCCAGCTGGAAAGGAGTTGGCAGAGAGTGAGTCAGCAAAACCTCATGTTGGCAAAGACCAACAGCCTGACTGGCTGCACACTAGGAGCGCTGCTGGCAGGTGGAGAGGATGTGATCTTTCCCCTCTAGTCAGCACTAGTGAAGCCAAACCTGGATTATTTCTTCATTTCTGGGCTTCCCAGTACAAGAGGTGTGGACATGCTGGAGAGTGCAACAAAGAGCCACAAAGATGATTAAGGGACTGGAGTATCTGTCCTATGAGGAGATGTTAAGAGAGCTGTGACTGTTCAGTCTGGAGAAGAAAAGACTTTTTTCTTCTCCAGAAGGAGAGGGAGGGATTCATCAGTGGGTATAAATACCTGATGGGAAGGAACAAAGACGACAGAGCCAGGCTCTTTCCAGTGGTGCCCACCAACCTGTCTAGGCATGGGCCTGGACAACCTGCTGCAGCTGACCCAGCTTAAAAAGGCAGTTTGGACTAGAGTCCAAAAGATGTCTTTCAAACTAGATCTGTGATTCAGAATATGAAAGGAGAACAGAGACGCAAGCTGAAAGGCTTTTAAAAAACAAGGGAGAAAGGCTCTAGGTACGTAGAAGAAAAAGAGAAAGGCAGAAAAAAAGTCTTTTCCAGCTCAAATCAGTATGAAAGAGAATGAAATGTACAGCACAATACTATGCAGGTAGTGCAGAGGGTGTCAGAAGATACATTTATGAGTAGTTACTTTAAGGATGCTCCTACCTATCATCTGGTCAATTTGTCTGTACCTAACTGCTGTCTTTGATGCTAAAGGCCAAGCTCATCAGGATCTTCGTCTTTTAATGGTGACCTTACATAAAAGAAGAGCACACCCAATCTTTAACCAGACTACCTGGTGTCACCACCATTAAAATAATTACAATATAAATTACTTAAATGTTACAGACAGAAAAGAATAAGAGAAAGAGGTCAAAAGAATCTCTCAGATGAGAACACTGTCTACAGCAATCAGATAACAGAAAGAGGAGCAGAGGGCATAAAAATAGGATAAACAAAGCTAGAGCACTACTTCTTCTCCAGTGTGGCAAAGTTTTCCCAAAATCCCAGTTGAAAATACAGACAAAAGGATAGAGAGAGTTCACAGGAGTCATGGTTATGGGAAATGAGGAATGAAAACAATAAATTGAGGCTATTAACCACTTAATTGCTAGAGATCTGCTATATCTGCAGAGTATCTATCAGTTTCCTAACCACCATTTGATTTTCCTTCAGGGAATGTAGGAAATCTTGAAATCACACAGTGGTTTTGATGACATGAGAACAGACTGAAAAGCCCCAGGGTAACAAACTAACATGCTGCAGAGTGATGTCTGATCCGTTTATTAGCACTGGAAAAAAGTTTGTTGTGACAGCTGTGGAGCAGGATGACTGCAAGGCTAGGTGAACTTGCAAAATGAGGAGGAGATTTCTGCCTAAAAATAAAGTCATAGAGTTCTTCCATCACTTACAAAGATAAGGAGGAGGGGTGGATGGCACGGTGGGGGGAAAGACAAGCTTTATGATCTTGAAGAATGAAGCAGAAAAGCAGACATTCCTCAAAGACTGCTTTTTCAGAATTGTCATAATTCCTCATCTGGGAGAACATTTAACCAGTTGGAAAATCTTGGGTTTGGGAACACACACAGTTGAAGCTATCATTTACATTACAAAGTCCTTAAAATTAGCCTTTTGACACGTAAAACTAAGGTAAAGAGGAGTACAACACAACATGGATAAAAGGCTTTGGATAACCTTATTACTTGGACCAAAAAGTCTAAAACACCAAAGGAAACACCTGAGCTGTTTTACTTTCACCAGCTTCAGAAGAACTATTTTGATTTTCTACAACTGAAGATACATACTGAAATCCTCGAAAAGGTAAGTGTGACCAATGACCATACAGGCTCTAGTAGTGATACTGACTTACGCAGACAGAATAGGAAGTGAAAAGTTTTAAGAACTCTAAAGATTAAGACTGAGAAAGTCCAAACATTCCAAGAGACACCGCAGTCATAGCTCTCCGTTTGGCAGAAGTTCATACCCTATTTATAGTCAGTATGGGCGAAGTACTATAGCTTAACATAGAAAGGAAGCAGCAAAAGGAGCCACTCTTACCTCTTTCTTCACCTTCAAGCCTCAGAATAGTAACAGGCTACCTTGATATATTCCTATTCAGTAGCTGCTGCTAAAATGGATGGCAATAACCCTGAAGAATCACACCATAATCTAGGTGCAGAATATTGTATCAGCAAAGCTACAGAAATGATCAGTCAGCCACTTCTCTAAGAAGCAGTGTGGCCCAAACAAAATTAAGTTAAGAATAACAAAAAAAGCCACAGCCACTGAACAATGCCTCAACCACATAGCAGCTGATATTATTCTTCTTAATAAGCATGGAAAATACAGTTCTCAAAAGGGAGTACATTATCTTTTCAGAGGCAAAATATAGGAAGTCAGTGGGATTTTTAGATGAGAACTGAAGAGAACAGAAATACTTAATGAATGGAAGGCAGTTAGGAAACAATGACACCAAAATACAATGCTGTTCATATTACATTAAATGTCAAAACATATAGCTGAAGCCAGCTGATGCTGTTGAAAGACAACTGGGGGAGTGGGGGGAGGAGGGGCAGGAAATCATTTTGGACAACTAAATCAAAACATACAAGAATAGGGCTACAATTATACTACCTGGTACTCCTATGCTCAACTTCGCTCAAGTCCACCACTATCACCCTAGTGTAAAAAGCAAGAAAGGTATCTTTTATCTTTCCACAAAATTCATAAATTACTGAGACACAAACTCTTCAGAATTGCGTATTTTTCTGTCAGCCTTTCCTACAGGTGAAAAGTGCTCCCTTTCTAATGAAGCAACATAACCACAGAAATCTTCTCTCACAACCTCTTCTGTACTTATGCTTAAACAATGCTTAAACTTCTTTCGCCCAAAATTCTAAACCAGGTTTCTTTTTGAAAACGTGTAACAAGACATCTTATATCCTGTATTGATTGAAATCATTCCCACAAATCGGATGTTAAATATTTTCTTTCTGAGATTTTATTGAAAGACGAGCAGACTGCATCCAGACAAATGATGAAACCTATCTTCCTACCAGGAGGAAGACTATGACAGAAGGTATGAGCCATGAGCAAATGATCCATCCACACCTCTGGATAGCAAAAGCCGCTAAAATTGATGGACAGACATTGTAACAGGAGCAAACCAACTTTTGTTAGCAACAGTCAGTACAGGGCTGTTACTGCCAAAAGTCGGTCTGCCACTCCTGTGAGAGCCAGAAGGAATCCCACTGCCACGCATCTGGCACTCGCAGGCACTTCCTGGTGCGCCTCCAAGCAGCGTTCCAGCAGAAGGCTGTTCAGTCCTACAGACAACGTGTGCGCTCTATGGTGCTCTAGATTTTGGCCAGAAAATACAAATACTTTGAGCTGCTCTTTCCAACAATTAAATCTCAGTTTTAAAGGCAACTACATGTTACACTACCAAGGGTCACAGTATGTGCCAAAACGAACCACCGAACTAAGCAACCTTAGTTACTAATTATGTAATGCATAACAGGAGCGCAACAGACCAACTTTCCTAATGAATTTTAACAAAAATTACACCAGATATTTACAGCTACAAGTATATCACTCCAGAATTAGAAATTTATAACTTAAATTCTCTGCATTTTCATGTATGACAAGAATAATATGCCTCTACGACCACACATCTACAAAGCACTTTTTGCTTTGTAGATGAAACAAAATTTTTCATTTTAAGTCAACAAGTTCACAGAAAAGTTATGCACATTAAACACTTCAAAGAAAAAGGCCAAAAAAGGCAATACCAACATTTTCAAAAGTATTCAACCATTTTAGCTACTTTACTCCATACATCTACAGACCCAGTGTACAGACTATAAGTAGCACCATAATTCCAAATGAAGTCAATAATCATTCAGCAATTATTATTTCTGAATATAAGATATTTAAGAATATTAATAAACAAAATTTCCAGATCAAAATAACTGTAACTGTTTTGAGTATCTTTTTCATTTGTCAGGTTTTTTCATACAGTCTTTCCCAACAGTCACAAGAAAAGGTAAGTTCCTCATACTACTACAGTAAATAATTAAGTGGTTTTGTGAAGCTGAGAAATCTGGTCAACATACGGCTAGACTCGTTAAGAACTTATATTTCAGTCTTTCCTCTCCTTATCGTAGGATACACCCACTGAATCTTCCCTTTCCAGAGCAACAAAGGATGAATTTGTAAATACAACTACATGAAAAAGCCCAGGATCAAGAATTTCTCATTACAATTGACAGAAAAATTACCTTTATGATGCACATATTTCTTTACTTATATATACTTATATATATTAATGGTGGGAGAGGATATTCCTTTCGATGAGATATATTATGAAGTATGTCATTTATGATTTCATCATGTTCACTAGAGTATAATACTGGTACTCAAATATCACACTGTATTCCAACATATCAACATCAGAAACAAGTTGCTACAGTTCAGTGGCAATGTACAATTGGGGCAACCATCCAATTGCAAAATGCACTGAAATATGAAAAAAAAAATCTTTAAAAGCTTAAATGTAACAGACTGTTAGCAAGCTAAATACACTTTACTTTAAGAGCTTGAGAGAAATCTGGGTTTTGGCCAATTCTGAGAAATAAATTAGCAAAACCAGACCTCTTTCTGATGTGGAAGAAAGCTCTAACACCACTTTTTCATCAAAGCTACTCCCCAGTGCTGCACACATTTGATCATGGAGCACTACACTCAGCATGCATTAGGCAGTTCTGATTCTGTATTTAACTTCTAATTACTTTTTACTGCCATTTAAAAGACAAAAATTATTGAACCATTTTGCTATTGCAGGATAAAGGAGTCAGCTGTGAAAACAGACATATATCAGTATTAACTTTTTTTTTTTTTTTTTATTTCAAGCAATGTTCAACGTATCCCCATTATCGTGAGGGTCTCCAGTGCTACGCACTGCACAGACACATTGAGAGAAACAGGCCTTACAACTACAGACAAAATCAACAAACAATTGGAAGAGGAGGGACCCAGAAGTGACATCTCCAAGTGCTTCAGTTGCCACAAGACACACATAAAAGACATTAGCTTAACCACTCAGCCCCTTTCTTCTGACACTACCAAGAGTAGATGATCAAAAGCTTGCTGCAGTGAAGCAAATGGTCATGTTACAAAACACCAACTGGCAATCAAAGTGAAAAAAGAAAAAACAAACAAACAAAAAAAAACCAAACCAAAAACCGCCAATAAAAATCACAAACCCCCTCCCCCAAAATAAACCATAGAGTAAACACACTAATTATATAGAGAGAACAGTGACAGAATGTGATCAACCCTCTCTCTGCACCTGTTAAGACATCTCCCTGATTTTGCACTGACATGATTCTGATACTGCACCTGAACAATAATACTCAGAGATTAGATTATGCCAAGCAAGTATGGGAGGAAACAAAACAGACTGGAGTTCCCTCCTAGATATTAAATACTTCTGCACAGTTCAGATTGCATAAGGCAAAGTGAACACACAGTGCCAGCTCCCAAACTCCAAAGAAGTTTTTAGCCGCCTTTGAGAAAACCAACTCATCAGCACTCCCAAGAACACACCAGGTTCAGGTATGTGACTGCACCTGAGCACAGGAAACACACAAAGACTTCAGCCAAACAGCCCAGAGAGCCCACAGCTTCACTTCCATACCCCAATTGCTCCTCCTAACCTTTGGCTATTGCCGGTGACAGCCACAAACTCCTCCCCAGCTTTGGGAACATGTTTCTAGTCACAAGACCAACCACTGAGGAGACAAAAGCCTGAAGAAACAAAGCACTTGGAGCACTCTATTTTGATTTAGCTATAAATGTTGATTTTCAAACCCGCACATTTGCCCAGTCATAACTACATAAAATTCAGAGGGCTTTATCCACAGCACAAGTAAAGCAACTATCAAACATTTGGGACTCCGGTGTTACTAGTGTGAGTTAAAAATGGAGCCTCTGCATCCTTCAGTAAAACCAGATGTTGCAAATGTCAGTCTCTTGATTAATTAAAAGTAATTCCAAGTTAAAACAGAACTGGTATTGGAGGATCACTTACACTTGGTTTCGATTTTATCACATACAGCAGCTTGCAAGCAGAGGCAATTGAAACCAGAGTTCACAGGAAGTTATTGATGCTCCTCCATTCAAAAGCATCTTTGACTTCATGAAGTGCTGATCCTTTCAGGATGGTGATTTCACCGCACATGACTACACTTATGTTTTGGTCCTGCTCCCTCATGACAACTGCCCAGTTATCCCCTGAAACAGATCTGATGGCAATAGTAACCCTACACCCCTTAATCCACGTTTACCAACAAGTCCTACTTGTTGAGCACAAAGTACTTAACATAAACACCTGCAGAGCAGGCAAGATCAGCAAGAAGCCTACATTTCTCAAGTTCACTATCCTATTTAATTCCTAGATTAAGGCTTTTTTTTACAGCAGTTACCTTTTGCTTTCAGAAGAGCAACTGAGTTTACACAGACAGTTACCCATGGCTGCAGTGATGCTTGCAGCAAACAGCCCAGGTGTTATCATATCACAGCCGAAAATGTTTTCCAGGGAAAATAGCTGACTTTTGTCTTTCCTATGCCACTTGTCTGTAGGGACAGGAGATGTAAGACAGCATGTTTCAATTTGATAATTTTGAGAGAGAGCAGTAGACAGGTGCCTACTCTAATTTTTATCTATCCAGTATGCATCTGCTTTTCTAATTTAAAGTTCACATACCGATAAGCTCCCAAGAGTTATTTTCATATAAGATTCTTCAACGAACTTTCCTATGCTCCCACTCCTGTCTTCAGCTACTCAACTGGCCTGTATATTGCGGATTTTCAGGAAAGTCACTACAGAATCATAGAATGGTTTGAGTTGGAAGACATGTTCAAGGTCACTCAGTCCAAACTCCCCCCTGCAACAAGCACGGTCAGCTTCAATTAGATCAGGTTGCTCAGAGCCCAACCCAACCTGACCTTGACTTTCTCCAGGGATGGGGCATCTACCACCTCTCTGGACAGGCTGTTCTAGAGTTTCATCACCCCCAGTAATGAATTTAATAAAATTTTATATAATAATTTTATAAAAAATTTTTCCTTCACTTCTAGTCAACCTCTATTCCCTTTTAGTTTAAAACCATTACCCCTTATCCAATCACAAGATGCCCTGTTAAAAAGTCTCTCTCCATATTTCTTGTAAGCCTCTTTCATTGCCAGATTTGCCTGAACAGTCTAAAACTGTACAATTACCAAAGAGCCCGGTACAATCCATCTGTATTGGATACACTGCATTTGGCTATGACAGGCCTTTTAACAACTGTAGTGTACACCAGAGAGCACTGCAAAGCAAAATATATCTACTGACTTGGGTGGCATCAGTTGCTGGAAACAAACACATCTGCCCTCACTCAGTTACTCTCTGAAGGGCAGCCACAGAGATATTCCTGCTCACGACCACTCTTTCTGCAAGGTTTCTCTCCATCTGTAAGTCCTAAGTCCAAGATGAAGCACAAATCACAAACCCTAGCTGCTGGAGCAACATATATTAAAATCAGTTTATGTGTATTATACCAGCCTGGACTGAGTGGGACACAGATTTGGATCAGCTGTGGCTTAAGTACATCTAGATCCAGCCAGTCATTCTGCCCTTCAAATTGACACTCACTTGCCCCAGAACCTTGTCCATATGATCAGCAGCTGAGAACCAATCAATGAAAAGCAATTTTGCTTTATTTGTAGAAGTTAATAATAAGTATAAGTACGGGGAGGTTACTGCCAAAGAGAAAATGAAGATGTACTACTCAAAGGAAGACTGGACTGCAGAAGCCCCTGCACTGTGAGGAACAGACAGCTCTCCTCTTTCCACCACCACTGCCACCTGGGTAAGAATGGCTGACCAAGGGCCACTTGGGTGGCTGGGGTGGAAAACTCTGCAGCAGCTGCAGGTAAAATGGACAAGGGCAGTAACTCAGAGCCTGCATAGAATTTTCCTGAGACTTTTTTCCAACTGAAAACCCTCTAGAGATTCCTAACTCAACAGCCATTTCAAGAGAACCAAACTGAACAAGTAATTAAAATCAAGTTGATTTTGTTTTCCTTCTTGGGTATCTCATGATGCATTGCTGAGGCAGAAATTGTCTGCTCTGTGTATTTTTCAGCAGCACTGAACAGATAACCTGAGATTAGTAATGTACTTGTCTGCTTTACCTAGCCGTCATAGGAGAAAATATTAACAGCCCATTGCAGTATACAGAATCAATGTTAAAGACTGATCATATGATCAATCTCAAAGAAATTAGTAACTTATAATTCTTTCTGCTTCCAAAGCAATAAAGATTTTCATTAAACTAAAACCCCAAGAAGTGTTTCATAGTCTGCCACAAAAGAGGACTTGTGTTTCGTACAGGAGAACACGACCAGAGAGAGAAGTAGAGGATCAGCCCTGTGGTTCAGAACAGTATAAATGAACAGAATCAGAAATGCTAATCTCAAAACCTGTGCACAGTAGAAGGGGAAACAATTTAAGATAAATCAAATTTATGCTCTGGTCTGCAAATGTTACAGATAAAATAGTGGATGCTTTCCTAATGGAGCCTATTGGCTCAGCTCATACTTTAAGACCTCAAAAAAGAACATTTCTTTCTCAAATTACTATTGGCACATGCATAATATTATATAAGCCCCTTTTGAAACTACTGCTGAGCTACTTAAAACACAAAATTACTTTACACTCACTCACCTTAGGTAAACTCACAGTCAAGTGCCTCCTCTGAGAAAAAAAAAAAACTAACAAAAAATTAAAGGCACAGTATATCAGTGTACATGTAGCAGATGAAAGCTAGAAAAATTGGGGGAGGACAGAAGAGTAGTCTCATTCCCTTTCACACTGAGTGCTTGAGCAGGAAATGCACTATCACTACATTTAAGTAAAAGATCAATCACCTTAACCAGCAACTCGAGAAAAAGAAAGAAAGAAAAAAGCCCGAACACACAGAAAACAACAGACTTAATCCCACAACTGTTTTCTCATATCGGTACTAAAACAGGCTTTAAAAGGGTGACAACAGTTCTCAGTTGGACAAGATGCTGCATCTGTGGGGTCACAAATCAGGTTTGGGCAGATCCTGAGTTTGTGGGAACTCTCACTGTTGTACTGAGTGCAAGATGGTCACTCGGGCAAGTTTAAAATAATCTTTGTTGTTTACAACTCCTAAGATGTGAGAAATGTCTCTGATAGGTGACCTGAGATTAACCTCCTCTTACTATAGCATAATGGTCTAAAATTCATCTTAGAGAATTGAGATAAATTTGACCGATACATCTTCTTTTTTAAAACAGCATTAACATTCTTTTAAAGTCAGGTTGTAAGATCACAGGTCTTTTGCAATACCTCTGATTACAGTGTGTAGTACAGTAAAATATTTTGCCAAAATACATAAATTCTTAGAGATGTATTTTAATCTATATGTGTATTCATTCAGTACTTCTATCAAGTCTTTCTTGGCAGCAACAACACCATGGGATTTCCACGTTTTTCTCTCACCCGCTGTGGAGAAAATTTATAGAAGAGACCTATGGTAGTTAGACTTAAAGAGTCTGACAAAATACTAATATTATTAATACCAGTACAGAAAAAAATAAGAATCCAAATGAGCCAGGAGTCTAAATATTCTCCATTAAATTAAAAAACAAACAAACAAACAGGTAGATAGATAAATAAACAAATTAAAAGCAAACCTCCGACCACTGGTCCATTCTCTCAATCTCAAAATTAGAAATCAAGTCTTGTAAGATCAAGGCACCCAAATTATCATTTTCTAAAACTACAGGCTAACAAGGCTAACATTTTTCTCAAGCTCACATACAATTTTTTCTTTTACTGTAAAACTGAAACAAAAAAAAATCAAAGCATTCTTCACAGATTCTGTCAAAACTACTGACTTAATCAAGTAATTGGCATTTAAGAGATTAAAAAACCGAGCTAAAAATTCACTACTGCCATTACAATGAAAATGTAAGTGACTTCGGGTCAAATGAAGAAAGAACTTACATTTATTTCACAACTTTGAGATTATTGCAGACATTTGGTAACAAAAAAGTGAAAGATTACTGCAATGCAGTTTTTGACAGATAATATTTCCTGTCGAGACAGAACAGAAAGAACTGTAGAGCTTCAAGATTGTAATCATTTCGTACATTTCTACCCACAAAGTACTTCTTTAGGCAAAATATTTCACCCCTGCAGCTGCTACCTCTTAGATGTACTGCCATCCTTCATCTTCATCCTCCCACAATCGGAAAGAAAGGAAGAAATGACAAGGCAAAGTTTCCACTCTTAAAACAAGAAAGTTTTATACCATATAGCAGGAATAGATAAAAGAATCCCATGTGCATTTTGAGTTTGTGCAATTATATCAATATTATATTATATAAGATATTACAAGTTGTTTCCTTTCTCAAATCAGCATTAAAGACACACAAGCATTTGCAAAGCCGTGTTCTAAAACAAATACGAATTTATATGAGCTTTTGCTAACAGATGCCTCCCAACAGGGGTCAATGCCAGGTTGTTCTTCCCCAGCCCAGATTTGCAATCTGTTCTTATCTGATTGAGTATCTTATTGTTTTGCTGTTCAAAAGAATTATATGTATTTTAAACACCAAGAAACAAGATCGGGTAAGACAAATGCTTTGTATGAATCTTCAGGGCTGTGGTGGATTTGATACAAGTTTATCTGCACAGACTTCATCTGAAAGACAGAAGTTTGGGTAAAGTAAAAGTGACTGCAAGGGACAACAGATAGATGCTATCCAAGACAGGCTGGACATGTCTGAGGGAATTAGAAAAAATTTACAAGGAAACAAGAGATGCAAGACCTCTCATGCACATGGCAGGCCTTGTGGGGTTTCTTTGTGGAAGTAAGGGTTTGAGATTTTATTAAAAATAATAATCCAACAGAGGGAGCAGCAGACAAGACTGGAAGGTGATTTTAAGAACTGACAGGTAAGCACGAGAGAGACTTCTAATAAAAGCTTTCATCCTTGCAGAAAATTAACCAGAACAGAATCCAGGCCAGCTTTTGTCACTCTAACTCATTGAATTTTCACAAGCTAAGATAGAGAGATACATTAGCGATGGGTGAAGATCTAAGCAGTTATTCCATTTCCACACAGAGATCCCAAGTATTGCTTTGTAAGAAGAAACACTTGCATACTCCCCTTTAATCAATAGATTACAACACTCCTATGACAGTTCTAGAGAACTATCTCCAGAAACAGTAAAAACTAATCTAATTTTGAATAGAGGGAAAACAATAGACAGGCAGCATTTTGAAAATTAACACGACATTACGATTTTAGGTGCCTTTGTGTACGGCACTGTCCGAGCAGGCACTTTTGGTGCTCATGCACCACTTAGGAAAGTCAGGTCCTCAAAATACTGCAGTTTGAAGGAAGAAATAAGTAATTAATACACAAACAGAATTCTTGTGCTTGTATCTTGAATTTGTTCTTCTGTAGTTCTGAGCACACTTACAGCTTGGCAGATACAACCACTACGTTCAAAAGGTTGCTTTGCATCTAATGCTTCCTTAGTCAAATCTGATTCAGCCCACTGAACTTATATTTTTTTCGTGTTTCTTTACATGTTTTTTATATTTCTATATATTATTTTAATAATATTTATATATTTAATGTATTTTAGTACTTTCATAAAATACATATATGCATATTCACATATATAAAAATGGCATATACATTTTTAATAATGATTCTGTTATGTACTTTTCCCTTTTGCATCAAATTGGAAAAAGCAGTCTATAAAGAATGAAGACCTGTCAAGACAAACCTAATGGGTACTAGTTACCAGAACTTCTTACTCGCAAGCACTACACCACTTTACATGCTGGGATCTCTTCACTATGATGTGTGCTGCTGTAAAACATAATTAAGTATCTAATGCACCCAGTCTGGTATTTATGGGGTTTATCTGTTCGCAGTGAAGCAGCTTTCAGGCAGTAACTGCTGTCAACTTTGCTCATTTCAGGATCATGGCAGAGCATCATGCCTCCTCTAACACTGAGCATGCATCTCCCAGGCACTGTGTGACCACCAACTTCGAGTCCATACTTGTTTTTAAATTAAGAGCAACAAGAGGGTAAGCAAGGATTTTGTGTCACAGAATCACAAAATCAATAAGGTTGGAAAAGACCTCTGAGATCTCTGAATCCAATATCTGGCAGAACACCACCACATCAACTAGACCCTGGCACGAAGTGCCATGTCCAGTCTTTCCTTAAACACCTCCAGGGTCGGTGACTCCACCACTTCCCTGGGCAGTCCATTCCAATGCCTAACTAGCCTTTCCTCTAAACTCCATGACACAGTTTAGACTATGTTCACTTGTCCTGTCACTTGTTACCCAGGAAAACAGACCGACCCCACCTGGCTACACCCTCCTTTCAGGCAATTGTATTGAGTGATAAGGACCCCCTGAGCCTCCTTTTCTCCAGGGCAAACCACCCCAGGTCCCTCAGCTGCTCCACACAGGACTCGTGCTCCAGACCCTTCACCAGCTCCACTGCCCTTCTGTGGACACGCTCCAGCACCTCCATGTCTTTCCTGTACTGAGGGGCCCAGAACTGGATGTACTTGATGTGTACCCTAACCAGTGCCGAGTCCAGGGGAACAGCCACTACCCTGGTCCTGCTGGCCACACTTTCTGACACAGACCAGAATGCCATTGGCCGCCTTGGCCACCTGGGCTCACTGCTGGCTCATGTTCAGCCAGCTGTCGACAAGCACCCCCAGATCCTTTTCCGCTGTGTCACGCGATGGAATGTCCATGCTCCTGAAGTACGACCATGCTGGTGCCAGTAACCCCTCCAGCAAAGGCCGAACAGTGGATCCAGCGAGGTGGTCCCGACCTCCGCAGCCAGGCTGGGGGCTTCAGCCCACCGACACGGGGCAGGGCCGGCAGCGCCGGGGCTGCGGCCTAGCGGGCGAAGGCCCCATTTCGGGAGGGGTGAGGAAAGGCAGCACACGCGGCTCTAAAGCAAGACGAGGAGCCAGGGCTGAGCCCCGCCGGGGCGCCGGGAATGGCGGCCAGGTGCCCCTCCTCCGGAGCCGGAGCCTCCCGAGAAAGCGCTACAGCCCGGCGGAGGGGCGCCGGCAGCCCGGGGGGACTCCCTGTGGGGAGGAGGAGGAGGAGGAAGAGGAAAAGGAAGAGGATGAGGCGGTGGGCACAGCAGAGTAAACACGCACCTTCCCCGTGCAGATCGGGCGACGGCGCCGGCACAGCCCTGACCCCCGGCCGGCGGCGGACGGGGGAAGGAGGAGCCGCCGCGGGGGTGGGAGGGGCCGGGCTGCCGCCCGGGACCCGCCGGTGCCCCCGGCCGTGGCGCCTCGGAGCCCGACCCGAGGCTAGGCCGGCCCGGCCGCTGCCGCCCAACCCCGGGGGCCTGAAAAACATCACCCTCCACCACTGGGTTTTCCAGGGGAGTGACACCTCCCATGCGAGGGGCTGTGAGGGTGGTGAGACACTGGACGAAGCTGCCGCCCGAAGAAGTTTTGGATGCCCCATCCCTGGAAATATTCAACGCTCCGTTGGATGGGGCTCTGAGCAATGTGATCGAATGGAAGGTGTCCTTGCCCATGGCAGGGGGTTGGAACGAGATAGTTTTTAAGTTCTCTTCTAACCCCAACCATTCTATGATGCTGTGATGATTCTATGATTATGCTTTTATAGGGAATGTGTGATAGTTGTGCAAGGGTACATGGAAAATGGACAAAGCATGAGGAGCCTTTCCTGCTGGCTGCTCAGTGGCAGCATCCTGAGTATTTCAGAGCATGGCTGTTCTTGCTTGTGTAGTTCACTGATGTTTTCCAGCTAAGAGGCTTTCCTGCCTTCGCACTCCTGGGAACTGAGGCAGGGCCACTGCTCCTCAGATGGTGGCCGCCTGCAGAAGTAACATTGCGCTCATTTAAATAAAGGTGTGTTTATAAAAACACTTAGGTAAATGAGTGCAATTTCTTCTGTAGATAAGATCTTAAAATACAAACATGGGTCTTAATCTGCAAACACTTGAATTAAAGCTCTCGTTTATTCTGTTTAAATCAATGGTACTACCCAGGTGCTTAGAGGTAAGGGTTTTTAGGATCAAAGCCCTTGGTGCAATTCCAAAAAGCTGCTGTAGCAGGAAGACATTGAAGAATTTCCCTCTAATATTCAACACCGTATTCCAATATTCATGAACTTTCTGCCTCAGTGAAATGACTGTTATACTAATGAGCTTCATGGGTGTATACCTTGAGGAGGGGTTTGAAACACATTATTATAAGATAATGGCTGTTCCTGCCAACCTGACTCCTCCACCTCTTTATTTGAGGTGCCTCGTTTGTGTTTTTTCACTATCGTTTGTATTTTTCAGTACAGCATCTGAATGGCAAGTTTTTGCAGCTGGGACTGTGTCCTCTGCAATACAGATCAGGGAGCATGCTGGTGGGATGAAACAATACGTTTCTCAAACTGACAGAGTCCTTAAGCATCTTGTTCCGTTGAGGGTAACAGAAGAACTGCTTCAACAAAATTGTTACACAAGGAAAAGGCTGTCAGAGATTTGCGTGTCTGGCCCCTTCTTTCCTGCACATTCTGTATATTCTTTACAAATAGTGCCCTATAAGCTGTAAGCGTCCATCTAGTACTGTATCTCTGGAAAGAGATACAGTGATTACTGTGACAAATATCTCACTGAAAGTCATGCAAGAAAATATTCCATCCTCGAAGTTTGGCTGTTACACCCACACCACCTTGAACTTAACTACCAATGTACAGCCTTCCTTTTCACTTTTAGCAAGAGAGAACACAGGACATGTCTTCATGAAAAAGCTCATGTAAAACCGTACTTGCAGTATATAAATTTAGGATTTTGGTTGATTGATGAGAGTGATTTCTTCTCATTTGCTCCCTTTACAATTAAATCACCCAACTGGTTTCCCATTATTTTTTCCTTAATTAGCTTCCTCTGTTAATCCTTCTATACCAAGAAGTCAAAAGGAGAGTGATAATAGGCCACCTTTATTTCTTCTTCATCAAATAGAAGGATGGAGGTATCTTGGTGTGGCTGTCATTAATCTTAGGTCAGAGGGTAGAGAACTCACTGCTTTAGTCTCCTACTGTCCTTACCAGAGGAGTGACAAAAGCGAGTAAAGAGGCATAACAACAAAACCTAGAGCTCCACCCCTCTTCAGCCAGCAACATGCACAAATCTGTTTACAGTTTTGAAACACATCAATACTCACTTAGCCTCGGGAAAGGTATTTCCAAAACACCCATCTCTTACATTATTTTCTCTATTTTGCATTATTCACTAAATACATAGATTTGTTTGCAACCTCAGGACTTTCGGATTGCTTGGTTTTCCCTACTCGGGATTGTAATTGTAAATCAGGGAGAGGCTGGAGCTGAGGAGTCTTGTGATCAGTTTCGCAAACTTTATGGGTTACTATGCTGGGCAAAATCCTGGCCATACCATCCAGAAATCATCTTTGTCATCCATCTTGCATACTCTTGAATTCATAAAGACTATCAGGTGCTTGAAGGTCCCTGTATCGATGCATCTTTACAAGACTGCTGTGATTATTTCAAGACTTCATGAAACAGTGTCAGAGTCAAGAACTTACTATTAGAGAAAGAGATTGGATATATATGAATGTCAAAAATAATCAGAATTATCTGATTGTAACTTGCTGCTTCAAGGAATAAGCTGGTATCTAACTCCTGGAAAGGGGAATTCAACCTAAAATGAGGACATATGACACTTCTTACTGCTGGATTTTTTCACCTCCTATTATACAGCATATGAAGCAACCGGTGGAGTGTGCACAGGACATTGTCTGAGCAGCTCCCGAATCTCTTCTGATGGGCAGTTGCTTGGTACAATGCTTCTCCCTGCACAGAAAGGGGGTGACATGATGCTACTTTGCTGAGCTTTGGTTTTCCACTCCATTTAGACTGCATGGCTTCTGGAGCAAGAACTGCTTTGGTTGTCCTCCAAACTTTATTGAAGTCTCTAAAATGTGACTGTATTAAAATAATAAGAAATCCCAAGCATATTCACATACTAATTATTATGCAAAGTAGGGAGGGGGAGGGAAGAAAGTATGAGATTCCTTTGAAAAGCTGCCAGCACAGGTCCAAATACAAAAGGTGTTTGAAGTGGGAGCACACTGTACCAGACTGAAGGAATTACCCCCATACCAGTTACCCTTGTTTAGGAGTATGCTCTCAATTTTCATTTATTTACTTTAGCACAGCATTTTTAATTTTTTGACTCAGTCTCCCAAAAGTCTCCTCTAGGTCCACATTGGGTTTTAGTACCACTACGAGATGTTTTCTTCATATAAGTTTTTCTGTGTTGCTTTGCACTGTAGGCAAAAAATGGACTGCTAATTAATGTAAACTTCAGCTTTTATTTCCTTTTTTTTTTTTTTCCAGTTGAAGGAGCTGAAAAGAATTACTTGTAAGTTTCAAAGAATAATTGTTCTTCAGTTCTTTGGAGAAAGAAGTGTTTAAGCTTGATCCTGACTTACATGTCTCCATTCATGCAGTCTAGCAGCAAATAAATATATCCTAGTAATGCATAGAACAGGGAAGAAAAGTAGGGACATTACGGAAGAAAAACAGCAAGCACCTCAAAACACGTATTTTTCTACACAGGTCTGTTTGTTTTGCTGCTGCTGTGTCAGAGACTTGTTTATTTCAGGCATCAAGATCAGATCATCAGGTGAGAACAAAATATCTGCCAGCAGTGGGTTGGTAAGGTGTACTTGCTTGGGACAGATCTTGGCTGCGGCCTGGCCAGTGCAATGGAGGTTTGCTGTCAGAAGTCAGCTTTAGTTGCCTCAAGTTTCTATGCATTGCTCATATAAGCCAAGAGAAGTTGATACAAGCCAATAAAATGAGTCCTCTCCTGCCAAAGTGAAATCTCCTCTTTGAGTAACACCAGCCAAGATAGCCAGTAGCAAAATGCCACTGTGTACGTGCTCCTGGCAACTGCAAGCCCTTCTGCTCTTACAGCCTCTTGCAGTGAGGGGATGCAGCATCTCACAAAAGCCGTGATGGACACACATGCTCCAGGGATATAAAAATGTCAGCAACTCATGACCCCACAAAAGTTCTGGCAGCAAAACCTGCTACTAAAGACATGGTCTGGCAGGGTGATTTCTCCTGCAGACTACTACAAGTTTTCTTACAGGAGCAATGCGTTTGCCATAGCACAGACAGGGTTTTGGTAAAAATTGGTGGAACATGTTCCCACTTGAATCTCCTTATGAACTGTGTGACTTGTGCTGCAATGGATGGAGATGAGAGCATGGACACCTGATGTAAAACCAGACGTGCAAGGAGCCCTATGGATTTTCAGTTTTCAGGTAGCAGTTGGTCCAGCCTCCACTCGTGTGTTTACAAAGCAAAGGTATTTGAATGTCTGACATCAATTATCATATATTTGCATTAAAAATACATTAAATACTGCTCTAAAGAGCTTTCCTTCCAATGAAGCAATTAAATTATAATTTCTCTCAAGAACTCTCTCCCCTAGAGCTAGATACCTTTATTCTTCTCAGTATTTTAGTGAGGATAAAACCCAGGTTCAACTCACTCAAAATCCAAGTTTGACTTATTCCACCCTTATTTGTCCCAGACAAGTTTAAATCCATGGATATTTTTAAAAATGCAGATAAAATACATCCTTATTTCTGTACTTGGGCTGAATTGGACTGTATTGAACAGCCCCCCATCCCCATCACTGGAAGTATTCAAGGCCAGGTTGGATGGGGCAACCTGGTCTAGTGGAAGGGGTCTCTGCCCATGGCAGGGGGGAGTGGAACTAGATAGAAGGTCCCTTCTAACCCAAACCATTCCATGATTATATGAACACATTACAATGTTGACACAGGATGTGAACATAAAATCTCCATCTAACAGAGGCAGATGGGAGGCTGAGCAGGAGTGTGACTTCTCTCAGTAAGCTTCAGCCAGCCATTTTACTGGGAAGGGGAACATTCTTGGAGTGACGGATATTAGACAGATGGACAGAAACTGTTTGCTAAAATAGTTTATTATCATCTGAACAGGCCCAAAAGTGAGGGGTGTTTTATTTCGTGACAGGTTTTGAGCACAGACGCAGCTCAGTGTGTGAATTCATGCTTTGAGACCTAGCTTTACCAGTCTCTCATTCTAGGTTTAACTACAAGACTCTGAACATGTGGCTCAAGTCAAGCATTAGTCATTTAAACTTTAAAAAAAAGTGACTCTGCTAGAGAGTCAATGTGTTACTTCCAAAACTAACTAAATTTTGTAGTCCTGATCCTCTACGGTATATATTTAGAAGATGGCATGACTCTTACTCAAATTTGCGAAGTCTGTTTGATGACAGTTTAAAAGTTTTGATAAACATTCTGAAAAGAGAAATTTTATATACTGATTGTCTAAAAGAACCTATTGCTTCTTTAAGAACAGGTACAGCATTTCTTAGAAGAGCCAGAGCTGAACAAGTCTATGGAATTTCAGAATCTGCATTAAAAGTCCCATTAGGAAAGGCTACAGTAAAATTCCACTTGGCTTTTAGTGGCTGAAAGTGTGTTATAAAAAGCACAGACTGGAAGAGAAAAAATGATGATTTCAATTGCCAGAGCTGTTACAAAAATCAAACCATGAATTGGGAGAAGTCACATGGCTGGGCACCTGTAACCAATTTTTGAGATGATAAAAGAAAACTTTAGACTCTTTGACAGCTCTTCTTTGGGTACATTTTTTTTCAGGCCTTTTTTTTTTCTAAAACCACTTAGAAGCTGATAAAGTGGAAACCGTGTACTCCTCCAACTTATGGGGAAAAAAAGAAGATAGATTGAGACTTGCTGGTTCTAAAGCATTAACAGACACTGCGATTGGAATTACTCAATTCAGTAACCAGCAGAAATGCTTCTGCCTAATAAATAAGTTACAATTATTGCATGTGCTTTATAGTCAAAATAATTTTGCTAATCTTTGTTCTGATGGGCCTAATATATTTTACTTTATAAGAAGTGCTAATTTTATGCATTCATAATGAATTCTCAATTTACATTGAAAAGCAAGTTGAAACAAATAAAAGTTATAAACTGAATTAGCTGGTAAATAAATAGTTATTTACCACTTTAACATAACAGAATGGAAAAACTAAAATATAAAAAAATGGAAGTTAAGCTTTGTAAAGGTATAAATATAAAAATAGTCTGTACTACTGCAGAGCAAAATTTAGTGTAAAGATTAAATAAATTGTGAGTTAACAAGCCATCTTGTTTACCAGCCAATAAAAATTAATTTTCTTTAGGAAAATATCTGAGCACATGCAAAACAGGATGAAAGCTGATGATTTCAAGACAAGTTTGTAGCTGCTGCTTTGATTGTAGTCAATAATTTAAGCTTACAGGGATTCTCAGGGAAGGTTTTCCTGTGGGATGGAGCTCAGATCATGAAGATTCACTAGAACTGCTCCTGAAGTCTTGGCTTACCGTCATGGAAGTGGCACAGCTGCCAGCCTGGCAGTGAGGCAGTACAGCAAGGCAGGGTCCTTCATCCAAGCTTTTTGGTCTGAGCAGGAGTGAGCCATTCCCTCTGCCATCTGACTTTCCCCAAGTCAGCATTAACTCATGTGGCGCTGTGGGCTGGCCCAGAAGGAAGCACATGCTCTGCTTCTCTTCCTTTCACAAGAGACTCTTGGGTTAGCTCTGTGGTATTGAAAATTACAGGGATGAATGACGAAAACTGAACTTTGGGCTGTTTTACATTCTTTCAGTACCATTTAGTGCGATGGTTGTTGACTTCTCCCCGCTGCTATATTTAGAAAGGGGAGTAGGAAGGAGATGAGTGTTAGTATTACGGGTTATGACACAAAAACATAAAAAGAAAGTCTGTTCTCATTTCTCTTTGGTATCCTTTGGGGACCTGCAGTGTTTAGAGAAAGCTCCTATTCCACCACAGGAACTCAGGAAAATGGGTACCAAACTTTGTTTAGACTCTAGGACTACATATGGCCATACAAGGTGGGTGGGTAACTAGGACACACAACTTTCCTCCACTGAGCTTAGTTTCCCACCACTCGATAAGCTTCAAGTAGGTTGCCTGGTGGAATTATTGTTCCTTATACGTCAGTGCTTGGATTAAACATAGAAAAATATTAGAAGCTTCCTCTGTGTTCATCAAATAAAAATCCATGGGAAAAAAACTGCATAATGCCCCAGAAGAAATCTAAATTAATTGAGGTCACCCCCTACAGAAAACTTCAGCTCTGTTTATTTTCAACAATCTATTACAGGTTTTGCAATATTTTGTTGGAAGTTTTTCACAAGCATTCCTACTTCCTCTCATTCCAGGCCAGGGCTGAACTGCCAAGATGGGGGAATTCTTTGGACCTGACCTTTGGTCATGAGAGACAGAGGCACTCAGCCCCAGTCAAACTACAGCATTTTACAGATCTACTGTATCTACAGATTTAAAACTGCAATGTGAATTAAAAATCTAGAGAGTTCTGCATGCTATGCCATAAAAACATATATCAGAAGAGTCTAACGTAGTGAAAGCTTGACATCTTCCAAGCATGGGAAAGAAATGGAAAGTTGCTTCAACAGGTAACAGCATGTCTCGACTGCAAAACCCCCGTTGCTCATCTCACACTTTTCTTCCCACCTCCCATGGACAAGACAACGCAGACCCTTCCAAGTGCAGCGCAGCACCCCCGTCATCGCTTCCTGCCACCCTCCCAGCACCTCGTGTGGGCAGCAGGATATACGCAGGGTCAGCCCTGCAGGTCCTCTGCCTGCTTTGCTGTAGCCAAAATTCCAGGGTTGAGCCACCAGTAGAAGCTGTGACTGGCAACATCTCTGATGTGCTGGGAAGCTGTGTGCAACCAGAAATGTCTCTCAGGGTGTGACACCAGCACCCCCCCGCTCTCCTGCCTATAGATTCTCTCTGTGAAGGACAATTTCAGTGCAATGGTAAAAACCCAAGAAAACAAAATGCCTCGTTAATTTTCAGTGGAAAACAGGGGCTGTCACGACAGTTTCTCTTCCTGCCTTCTTTCCACTCACCCCCAATCAATGTCTGCAGTTCTAAATGAGCCCTGTCCCCTCCCCCTCATCCCCACTAAACTCAGATACTGCAAATACAGAGGGGTTTTCAGATTTCCACCCACGTAAGCAGCTATTCGGCACATCTGATGCACATGTGAAATTGGTTCACAAAGGCCAGGGCAGAGGCACCCACATCTCCACTTCTAGCTCTACTGAGCTTCATTTTTATCATTTATCTAATTTCACAGCAAAAAATACACAACTTACTTTACTTCACAGAACAAGAAGCCTCAGCAAAGCATCTTCTTTCCCCCTATCAGGGTTGGGTTATAGCTCCCCCACTCCCACCCACGCAGCTGAACCCAGTGCCTGGCCAGCCTGAGAGCTGTGAGGAAATCAAATGCACATGTCAGCATCCCCCTCTCCTGCTCCAGCAGCCACGAACCACCCCAGAGCCAGAAGACATGCCAAGGAGTGGTATACTAGCTGTGTCTTTTCTCAGCTGAACTGTACAGCAAAGTCCTGCTTGCTCAACTTGATGAAAGTTTTGGAAGGGCAATACTCTAAAGGTTCACAGCATGGAGTTTTCACACCAAACTTCAGAGCTCTGGGATACATAGCCAAGAGCTTAAATGTAACAAAATTAGTATTAATGCCTATTAAAAGTGGACAACAAATATTTCCTTAAAGGAAATTATGCCAGTCTGATTAAGCAAGTCTTAATTAACAAATATAACTGATTGCAAGTCTAAAAAAAATTGCTTTATTATTTCCATCTATAAGAATAACAGTTTCTATAGAAAGCTTTCTTCCTCCCTTCTCACTTGCTTACTTAAGCAAAAGACATAAATACTCAGTATAATATCATCATCTGCCTCACTCCAATAGGTTTTATTTAATGTTTATCTGGATACTTGTTTCCTTACAAAAGTTTCCTGTATTCCCTATGTTGCTAAAGAATAGTACCTATCATTTAAGACTGCACTTCACCATCATTTCCATACATAACCTCTAAGGAAAAAAAGAGGAACTACTAGTCAAAGTTACAAATATGCTACTCTCTTGCTAGGAGATGCAAGAGGACAATTTTTATTTTAATTTATCATATTTCAATGAAGTGCAATGCTCAAAATGAAGAAAAAGCTAACTATGCAGCATGTAAACATGAGCTACAATTCACTCTTTAAGCTGGCAAGGGGAGGAACCACGCACTCAACTTATAAAGTTATTTTGCCATGAATAAAGCAAAGGCGAGAGCCTTCTTTCAATATAAGTTTTACACTGGTTGCATTTGGCTTCTTTTACTAAGAATCTAAGAGGAAGTAACAATTTATAACCCAGGGTAAATCAAAGCAAAATGGCATTTTGATAAACACTAGAGCCTATCAATCACAAGGAGACACTGTATCACATTGCTGAGGAATTCCAGGGCTGCTGCAGCAGCTCCAGCAGAGCAGAGCCAAGGGTCTCTAGGAAAAGCCATCACTAGCTGTGGGCAGGGGGCGCAGCACCCACAGCCTGGCACCGAGACTGCCAGCTGCCCAGCAACATCCATGAGTAGCCAGAGTATTGCTAGAAACACATCCAGGAAGCAAAGAACAAAAGGGAAGGGAAACCGAAGACCAACTCGTGCTAGGAAGCCTCAGCATAACAGACACACATTTGGCTGCCAATTTCTTCTGAACAGCATTGCTGGAAGTCGAGTGTCTGCATCAGACTGGTTTTCAGACTGATGAAAACTGAACTTATGTTTATAACCAAGATGATAGCTCTGTTAGAATTTTTCCCTAATAGCATAGTTAATAGAAAGGCAGAGATCATGAGATGATAAATCCTATTAACACATCTACTACATGTTCAAAAATTTCAGGTTTTTGTAAGGGAGGGTGGGAAGACTGCAAAATTTCAGGTCCACGCACACAGCTGAAGCATTAAACCCCTTCTGCATATAACAGAGTGGCTAATGAATGTGCAGGGAAAAAAAGATGAATGGTGAAATAAAGCTGAAAATTTACCATTGCTTCTGTTTGTAAACATATGCAGAAGGAACCAGACAAGCATAATATTTGGTAGTCTGCATAATTACAGCAGATGTCTATGTTGGATAAAGTGGCCTGTACAGTAGATATAGAGGCAGAGTCTAACATACATAAATAAAACCAAACCAGCTACTTATTATCAATTTGCTTATGAAGAAGGAGACAGTTTATCTGGAGTTTAATATTTGTAGCTATACTTACAGCAATATTTATTGCACCCTTGAAAGAAATTCAGATCTACTACCTTAAGCAAAGTGGGCTTCAAAAAACTGGATGTCAGACTATACAAATAAAGTATTAGTTTAGGCATGGTAGACTTTATTTTGGCACTTTAACAAATGCTTTATTTTACAGCAGTGGCACAGCATTTGCCAGAAATTTTCTTTTCTTGGCACAGTTATTTCAAGCAGTTATTTTACTAATTGAAGTTCACTAAATATTGCACAAGATATACCTGTTAAATTCTTACCCTGTTTTTACTTGCTGAACTTTTATGGCTTTGAAAAACTTGCCAGTTAAGTAAAAAGCAATATATTAAATATTTTAGCACAGGATAGCATTCATTTGTTCCTAAATGACCACTGAACTTGGGACAGCAACAAATACAAGTTGCGCAACTCTTATCTGAAGAGCTACCAGATCGTATTTACAATACGTTGCCATTTCCGAAAAGCACTTCAGCTTGACATCCTGAACACCTGTATTTTGGAAATCCCAGAAAGAAAAAATGAGGCAGTCAACAGAGCAGAAGACGAAGCCATTTGTCTGTTACAAAGCATAATATAAGGAGGCAGACTATCGTCTTCTCCCCGTGTCCCTCTATCCAGCACCTATCTAAGGTCTAAGCAACAGAGACTTTTCTCTTCTACTCGCAATATTTCTTTCTTCTCTTATGAAGATATTCCACTTGTCTCAACTCTTCTGCTGGAGTCTGAGCAGAATAAACCAAAATTCTCCAAAGGGACAGGGAAAAAACAAACCTGAACAACAAATCAAAACCAAATACACACAGTAAATGAACTGGGGTACTCCTTTGAATTTAACAGTAGGGAAAACAACATTTGCAGGAAGAACAGGCCTGTGTCAATGCTGCCATTAAACAATGCAAAAGTCGAGTGTCTCACAGCTAATACACCAGATGCAAGACTTAAACATTCCCACTTTTCTCTGCCACTTCAGCAGCAAATCTGGTGTGAGGATCACCCTGATGAACAGCCTTTCTTTTTTTGGTCTGGATTTTTAAGATCTACTAGTGTACTCTGTGACATTAAAACATAAGCCAACAGACATAAAATGAAAAACATACAAAAGTATATCACAATGGAATCCTCAGTATTAGGCCACATGATTTATTCAGTAGTGTTTATGTTCCCAAATTACAATTATGTCTATCCATGTAAGACTACAAAAGTTACCATTAGAATTGTCTGTGCTTATAAAATACCAACATTTTCTTTTACTGTTATATACTCATTAACACCAGTCTGCAACGAGTCACATATAATCATAGGCACTTCAAAGGCTTTAAAGACGTTTACAACTTAAATGCATTTTTAAAGAACAAAAATTTAAACCTCTACTTGTACCTTCAAATTGCAAATAATTAACAAATACAGTGGCCATAGAAATCTGCAGCAACTTCTCAAAATACTGTTAGAGTCTTTGGGTTTGCTTAGGTTCGTCAGTAACTTACTACAAATCTTCCTTACCGGAGATTTGTTTTGTAAGAATACGACTATACAGTTTGTAGTAATAATCCAATTTTACACATTAATTTGCTGTTACAAATCTCACTTGAAGCTACAGGTACGCTGAGAAACAATGCAAAGTGTAAAATTGATATTCTGACACTTAAATTTATACAAAGTGGAGGTTAAAGTTTACATAGCTGAAAAATTACATTTACACTAAAAGTTACTGTTATCTGAATTATCTGAAGACAAATTGCACCATGACAACTACAAAAAGGCATTTTTTGGAAACAGATAAATTAATGAAATAAAAACTAACTCGTAAGATCAATCTGAGACATGCTGACAAAAATTAAACAACTTTCATTGAGCCATAGGATAAAACAATAATTTTCATTATTTTATATTTATGCATAAAGTTTTAAAAATCATTCAGTGAACATCAATGGTTTTATAAAATAATGCTTTGCCACTGTTATTCACAGAACACTGCAAATGTTAAGTTTTAATTTTACATTTTTAAACGAATATGTGAAAAGTTTTAAATACAATGGGGTTTTATCATAAAGGTGCCATAATGGCTCTTTAATGAAAAAAAAACTTCATTATTCTATGCAAAAGCTTTATTTAAAAAAGTTCAGTGATCTCATAAATAGAGACACTAAATAGGAATTTTATGCATAAAACTCCTTAGTAGGTGCCTTTTGATAGGCAGCACAGGATGGTTTACGTTCACCAAGGTCGTAACTGCCTTCATCCTTCTTCCTCATGCGATACACCAGCAGCAGGATAAGGAAGATTGCAAAAAGAAAACCAATAACTCCGCCAGCAATAACAGCTGCAATCAAAGAAACAGAGATTCACAATATGCCAGTAAAATAAGTTTAGCACCATACTTCTTTTTCATCTCACACAATGAGTTTGCTATTATTTTCAAACTGCAGGAAAGGGCTCCCATTATGCAACTGTCTTCATTATTAGTATCCTGAAATACACTGTCAAAAAGCTTGTTTGCATTCATAAAAGCAATCATTTAAAATGACAGTCCACTTACAAGTCAGAGATCTAACAACCCACAGTTTTAAAAAAGTTTTTTTTTTTCAAAACCTCAATTAAGAAGACCACTACTACTGCCAGAGCATAAAGCTGTCTTTCAAACTCATTTTTTAAACAGTTACATGTTCAACTTTAAAAGATTTTGTTACCCTAGCTAAGAAAGGGGCTTTTCCTTTTCTCTGTCAGTTTTCACTCCAACTCTAGGCTGAAATAAACTTCCTATTGGTGAATAACAGGAGAGAACACTTCATGCATTTTTGAGTGCGTGGTAAGTATCAACTCTCAACCGGACTTCAAGAGGAAACCCACATGCTTCCACTGATGTGGATTTAAGGCTATTTCACATTTTGATGCTCATAGGAAGATGTGGTCCAAAACTATGTGACTTTCATGGCTCCCAACTCCCCTTCCAAATACATGGGGGGGAAAGTATACCTGTAAACACTGTCCTTAAGCCAAAAATAATCTCACAGGTACTGAAAACACTGGTGGCCACCTTGTGCCTCCTGGGTTATGTATAGAAATAGACCATCTTTATCTTGAAGGGTATCTGCACCCTAATGAGCTGTGCTTATCCATCCCTTTCCACCCACCCATGCCTGCCACGAGCTCCTCCCAGGCAGTGTTCATCTGCACCAGATGGAGCAGACAGCAATGTGCTCTTGGGAGGTGAGAAATACATTTCCTCATTGCAAGCATCAATCAAATTCCAACTCCTTTTCTGAGCTGTGAAAGCTCCAGATACACAGCCGGCAGTTCAGCTTGTGGGCATCAAATCAATTAGCAACAGACTTCTCAATTAAATATTTCCCCAAGATGTCCAATTCATTCTCATCAGATCAACCACTGGCTACCCACAATGAATGTGTTTAGCACTAAATGTGTTTAATACTATGAATCTACCAAGAAAACTCAAATGTTGAGTTTGCAGTATTTGATATGGATCCCTTCTGTTTTCTGTTTTATTTCTGGTGAGATTGACGTTGGCAAACACTGCCTCACCTGCCAGAACTTCTGTTCTCTGGAAGAGGTTTTCTGAATGCTTCTGAGTGAACACGTCAGTGTCATCCCCTGGCTCATCGCTCTTTTTCTTGGCATCCATCTCAGGCCTCTCCTCTTTATCAATTTCTTCAGGTGACTGTGGCACAAAGAAGAAAACTGAGCATTGCTTACAGAGGGCAGACCACAAGTTGGCACAGTCACTGCCTGCCGTGGACAGTCACGCAGCTGTGGTTCCACGCACATACTGCACAATACCAACACAACACATAGGAAGCTTTCAGAGCACAGAAAGCTGGTCTAGACATTGTAATTGGATTTATTTGTTGTCATGATGTCAGAATGAAAAACACTGCCCGGAAGTTTAAAACCTTCAAAAGTACATTTAGCAAACAGCTGTTAATATTGCCTGCGTTTATCAAAATAACAGCCTCTGAAGGAAATAACAACTCTGAAATTAACCCATCAGATATGTTATATGCAGAACACCTTTGAGGGTAACTCATGACAGTATTATCTGTGGTAGTAGAAGGAAATACTAAAATACTAAACGAAACCTGCCGAGTTTTCAAACTACAGACAAACCTTACAGCATTCTCCTTTGAGAAGGGAAGTTTCACACAGAATTTTTGAATAACTCTGAGAAATGTAAAAAAGGTGCAGCTCAGACTCAAAGGTGTCTTGAGAGACTGTCTGATGTATCATGCTACATTCTTATTTTGCATCTCTCTTTTCTTTCATGTGAAATCCAGATGTTCCCATACAGACTTTCTAGTGGGAATGAAAACAAACAGCTCTGTAGTCATTTAGCAGGCTGTAGTAGTAGGTAAAGTTTGGGGGTACTTTTTAATCCGTATAAATAGAACATTTAACATCAACCCATTAAGAGTGTACTGTGGAACCATTTTAAATAGTGCTGCTCTCCAGCCACGCACCTTTGTTTGTGCAGGCACCTTGGTCTGCATTTTCACTGTGGTGGTCTCAGCCCTGGATGCATCACTAGTTGTCGGTAACTTTGGAAGCGTTCTGGATGTTGTTAGCACTGCACTATCTTCATCTTCTTCGGCACCTGGAGACAAAATGTAACACTTCATTGACCTGTGAAATTCTTCCAGACCAATTACATTTTTTATTATGACACCAAGGTAGAGGTGCCTAGGTGACAATGCCTGCTAAGATACAGATGTGAGTGCAAACAGTTCTGTCATGGCGATACTTGCCCCAAGTGACCCTATGAAAAAGGAAGGGAGTGCATCAGCTGGAATAAGTAGCAACCAAGAAATTACCATGATACTTTTCAAACAGAAGAACCCATCCTGAAAAGAGGTATGGAAAAAGCTTTAACACTTGTAATAAGGGCAGAAAGTCTGGAGGGAAAGCAGCAGCCATCAGGCCTGCGTGACATGGGCAGACCCCAGTGCCATGGAGTCTGATGAGGTCCCATGGCATCAGGGGCTCTGCTGGAGCTTGGCAGTGCCACTCCCCACCCTGTGGGTACCCCCAGCAGCTACCTCCAGTTTCCCCAGAGCCACTATGGGCACCCCTGGAACCCACAGCCTGGGGTGCAGGGTCTCCTCCTGGGGTTGGCAGGAGGTGGTGGTGGGGCCCCAGGCTCATATGGGGGTACCCAAGTCTCCTACAGCAAGGGTGTGTGGACAGAGGGGTCCTGTACACTCAGATGAGGGGAGCTTACACACCTATGGCCTGTGAGATGGGTGTCTGTGTGCATGTGGCACACACTGGATCAGTTACAGAAAGTGATTTAGAAATTTAGAGTTGCTTGTCACCATTTTATAAATGGCAAGTATTGTGGTTGTCTGTTGTACTGTTGATATTAAGCCTAAAAGTATAGTTCAGTGATTGCTAGTTAATTAAATACCATAAATAAATCAATACATTGCTTTATCTTTACTTAAACCCTATGAACTAAATAGTTTTTGCCTGTCACATACTGCTTCAACAACATTTCTTCAAACATTTCTCCTCTACAGAACATCTGTTGAACTCTAAAAAACTAAGCAATTTCTATCTACAGGAAGATTATTATTACTTTATGTTTCAGCTACTAGGAACTCACATGGTTTTAAACTCCACATAATTCAGAAGCCCTTTTCTTTTGAAATGAGTAAGAGGACAAAAAAACTCCCTAAAGATTACCTTAAATTTAATTTCCTCCACATTCAAAGCCCTGCTGAAGTATGAAGGCTCCTTTAGAATAAGGTAATGGACATGTCTAATAAATATCCTTTAGTGATAGTGAAAGGAAGAAGACACAGGAAAGAGATTAAATTATTAGCAAGGCCTGAAAGAGGAAAAAAGAACTGACCTATTCTTGGACCACTCCTTAGGAATCTCAATGTGTTCTGCTTGTTACAGGCACTGGTTACCCAAGTAACTCTTGGTAATAAATCTAGCAAATGTGCATAAGAATAGTTCCTAACAAATAAAACGCTCCTACAACAGAATAGTATGACTCACTCATTCCAAACCGAGTTTTTAATTTGTTTTTTTAAAGAAGAAAACAGGCTGAAAATATGAGCACAATAGTGACGTTTTGAAGTCATGATCAAGAATTGCATACATTTGGCACTTAAGTGGCTGCATTAACAAGACAACAACTAAAACAACCTCTGTATGGTAGAGCATAAAATTTGGAATAATTTTAAAAAGTACTACATTAAAGATACTGGCACAGAATAATACTGGGGAAAAAACTTTCAGAGATACCAAAATTACAGCACAACCTCTAGAATGAAGACCTCACAAGAATCAGGTATTTTCCTGAAATGCTACTCAAAGATCAAAAAAATCAACATCCTGCTTCAAAAGAGAGGCGAGGAAAGACATCCAACAGGAAAATTTTTCTGGCTTTGACACGAAAGTTTTCTTTGAGAAATAATGGCCCACTGGATAGCTCAACCTACTTTACCTTCCAAAGTTCCTCCACATTACACAAAGCTTTCACAGTCAAGGAAATTAAAATTGATGATCAGATTAGAGATCCGATAACACACACCTCGAGAGTACAGAAAAGTATTTTCTTCTTTTTATGAAATGAAAAGTCCCACTTAATCACAACTGTTCCTCCAAATCCTTAAATGCCACCTTTGCTTCAGGCAATAGTTGTGTCTGCCAGATAAAATGGAAAGCACTACAGCCTGAACCTCTTTGGCTAAGGAGGATGCAGATCTACATTCCCTCAACAAATGGGTCACTAATCTAAACCCTGAACTAGTCACTAGATTTGCACCAAAGTACCCAAACTCTTCTTCCACATAGCCTCAGGGGAATTCTGACAATCCCCAGAATACTGAAGCAACTATCATTTAGGCCTGATTCAGGTACCGGCTCAGACACATCCCCATGGTTCCTGCTTTCTAATTAGTTTTATCTAAACATGTCTCTGCTTGGCATGGAGTAGATCTAAACAAAGGGATGATACTTCCCTTGCTAAACTGACAGTAGTATTTTTGGAATTATTTGTAAATAGGACTGAGGGACCAAAGAAACCACTCACTAGTCCCTTCCAGAACATGGCAACAGCATTTTACATAGTATCACGTTCCCTTAAAAGCACAAAAAAGGGCATCACGGATCCAAATAAGATCGGAAGGAAAAAGCCTACAGTGTCATGAGCATAACTTCCAAGTAGGTTGTTAAGAGGAATACTGTAAAACGGTTGGGCTGTAAGAACTTACTTTTTCCTCTGGAAAATATAACTTTCTATAGCTGGTTTCTGGTTTGGATCAGCTTGGGTCATGGTGCTGGGTATTCACTGCCTTGAGTCCCTCTTACAGAGGGCACCACAAAAACCCTGCAGTAATTAAACCCATAGCCATCTCTGAGGAAGAGCTAAGAGTTCTCGACCATCACACACCATCTTTTATCCACTGTAATTTCTTCAGGACGTCCAACTGCTGTCTTCATAGTGATCAAAATAGCTCTAAACAGTGCTGTAGTATTGGAAATACCTAATATAGCCCTCAGTGACTTGTCTATTAGCCACCCTTGGATGACAAGAATGTGAGTACTTTTTAACACTCTTAGTGCTTGAGGAAACTTGTCAAGAAATCAAGATTGTGCCACCTTAAAGTACTGCACAGAAAGTAGAAATTACTGTACAGATAACAGCATTTTTTGCAGAAAAAAGCCCACAGTAGTTAGCACTCTTACTCGCAAAGCAGACAGTGATTAGCACTTCCTACCAAAAAAATCGCATCATTTCACCCTATCTTTTGGCATCTTATTTGTCTGCTGTTGCACATCTCACTCTGGGAGTACCACCACAGAAGCAAATTTGTGATAAGGTGGGCACACACATAACCCTTATCTCTTTCACACCTTCCACCTCTATCAGCAATGTGACACACACCAAAATGACACATTTTTAGCTGACTTATGTCACCTCCGTTCACTGAAAAGTCCCCAGTGCAACCCTTAATCAACATAGTGTTAGGCACCCAGAGATGACACTGTAAACATAATTCTATGCCCTGCCAGGGAACTGCAGCTGAAATAAATGGAGACAGTGCAAGGATGTCACATCTCTGATTGCTCTCACACAAGGAAGAAAAAAAAAAACAACAAAACTTGAAGAAGGATTAAAAGGAATAGTCCTAACTATACTGAAGTATAAGATTCTGTCCAGCACATCAAAAACACACTTTCAAACAGTATCACAGTAGATTTTTACGTCGAGGACCTAGAGAACTGGGCAGTCAATGTCATGAAGAGTGCTTGGGGCTGGTTTAGCAGGTGGACAGCAGAAGTTCCTGCTCCAAGACAATCTGAAAGGCACTTATGAGTGGGACCATAGCAAATGGAAAGTGAATCCTTGCTGTGTTGCCTGCACCATGGCAGGGGAAGCACACCAGGAGAGGTGTGCCTGCCAGGCACGCTGCCATACAGGCCAGGAGCACCCAGTGTCGGCCCTGGACCCATGCTGGCTCCTGTGCAGCACCCCAGAGAGCGCCCGTGCCCCCCAGCCTCCCCAGCCCCGTGCCCCCCAGCCACGTCAGCCCCTGTCCCCGAGCCCCACGCCCCACTGCCACAGGACTCCCAAACTGGCTGCTGGCCTTGGAGTGTAATGTCAGCTTCCCTCTCGGTCAAGAGCCAAAGCAGATCTGCTCTTGTGTTTCTTGAAGAAGCTCCAACCCCCCCACCACAACTTTTGTCGAAGAACAGTCCCCAGTCACAATGTCAGAATACACGTAGGTCATCCTGAGCCAGTGTTCTCAACTTAAGCTGCTATTAACTGAGAAATGTTAGGCTGGGGGAGAGAAGAAGGGGAAGGAAAATCTGCCTGATTTTCTGATCTATATTACCATGAGCGATTTTAGAGAAGACACAAGAACAAGACAGACGGTTTTCCAAAGAACTTGTAGATAAATCTGACAAAGATGGTATCTTTCCTTAACACAATGGCTAGTCATGCTGCTTAACAGCTACTTTCACTGATCTCCAAGACCAAGGCTCTATTAAAATCTTTTATGACAGATGAAAAAGTAGCAATAATTATAAAAGCATTTCAAGTTGTTTATAGGCTGGAAAACTATTTTTACGTTTTATTATTATGCTATACAAAACACCAGTGCTCAAAAAGTGATGATAGACTGAAGCATCTCCTCAGAGATGGAGACTACAAGAAGGAAACAATGGACTAATTAAATCACTATGGATATTCTACTTTTGATATAGGAGAATCCGGAGGCAGGCACGGCTCCTCTGGAAATTGCTGACCCATCAATTCAGATTCAACACTTGGGAAAATGCACAAGTTAGCTGAATGTGCACAAAGAAAAAAGAGGCTATGAAGGGGAAGAAAAGAAAAAACCAGAACACCATCACCTTTGCCACTCTTTACAAAAAGCCCTCAGCCAGTTTCTAGTTTGAAATGTGTCATGCCTACAGTGACATTTGTCCATGTTAATGCTTGAAGACCTGCAATGGCATTAATGGTGGTGCTGACAATTCCTGTTTATCTCCATAGGCCTGATGGCAGCTAACAATTTTCACAGCAAGGAAAGGAGTCAGCAATGTTGTCATCTTGGATCTGTTTGCTTGGACTACACTTGCTAAATAGCAAGAAAACCACTCTCGAGTGGGAAGGCTCCTCCTGCTAGAAACATTATATTACATCACTGAGTATCAAGTAAAGCAAGAGAGACTGAACATAATATGAGAAACATCAATCAATGGTACATCTGCAGGACACTTTCAACACAAAACAGAGAGCAGTAAGTATAGGAGGAGTAGGGTGGAAAGGATGCTACTTTGCTTCCCCGAACTGAAGACTTTTTGCTTTCTTTAAAAATATTAGATCTGCGTACTGTCACATGAGCTCTCTGCGTGGGCATCAAGTTTGTCTCAGTCTACAACAAGACTTTCCCTGTTTTCTTGCAGGAAAGAAACAGAGATTGCCAGACACAGCAGAAGTGCACTTCAACTTCCACCCATGGTGCGAGGCTGAGCACAGGAAAAGAAAGAAGAGAAAGACAAACTGTTACTGTAAAGTCTAGGGACAGTTGCTGTCTTTTTGGCTTCACTTTTACCATAGAAACACAGAATTGTTAGTCTTGGATATCATCCAATCCAACCCCTCCGCCAAGGCAGAGTCACCTAGAGCAGGTTACAGAGGAATGTGTCCATGTGGGATTTGAATGTCTCCAGAGAGGGACACTCCACAACCTCCCTGGGCAGCCTGTGCCAGTGCTCTGCTTCCCTCAGTGTAAAGAAGTTCTTCCTCCTATTGAGCTGAAACTTTTTGTGTTTCAGTTGATGGTCATTGCCCCTTGTCCTGTCACTGGGCACCACTGAAAAGAGATGATGAAAAGGCACCATCCTCTTGGCACCTGCCTTTGAGGTGTTTATAGGTGTTGATGAGATCCCCTCTCAGTCTTCTCTTCTCAAGCCCAGCTCCCACAGTCTCTCCTCATAAAAGATGCTCCAGACCCCTTAAGCATCTTTGTGCCCCTCTGCTGCCCCTCTCCAGTAGCCCCTTACCTTTCTTGTACTGAGGAGCCCAGAACTGGACACAGCTCTCCAGATGTGGCCTCACTAGGGCTGAGTGGAGAGGCAGGATCACCTCCCTCAATCTGCTGGCCATGCTGTTCCCAATGCACCCCAAGATACCATTGCCCCTGCTGGCCACAAGGGCACTGCTGCCTCATGGCCAGCTTGTCATCCACCAAGACTCCCTGGTCCTTCTCTGCAGAGCTGGGTCAAGCCCCAGCCTATGCTGGCACTTGGGGTTATTCCTCCCCAGGTGCAGGATCCTACAGTTCCTTCATTGAATCTTCGGTTAATAAAATCTGAAGCCAGTTCTTGTGCAGTCTTTTCCACTTCAAAAGCAGGTCTGAATTTTGAATCTTCTGTATTAGACACAGTCAACACCACAGAGGAATGGAAAAAAAAACTACACCAGACTATTCTTCATACAACAATTTATTGTCAACCTGCTTCCTTTCCTGAAGCTTACAAAGTCAGCAGCATCTGAAGACGTGACAGAATGGGATGCTGACTGAAAGCACATTTTTCCTGGAGATCAGAATATCCCTTAGACAGTCCTGGGAACTGAATGAAATCACCGATTCACTAATATTTTTTTTTTAAATGAAATATTAGATTTCTCCTCAAACAAGTCTACATCAAGGAGGTCCAATTAAGCCTCTGATCACAGTGGAACATCAAACTGCCCCAAAAGAGGACTCCCAAAACACAGGGTATTACCTAGGTATGAATGATGATAGGCCTGGATTTGCCTGGCAGCATAATCAGATGTCTGCAGACCTTATTTTAACATAGCTTTGAATCACCAAAAGAAAAGAAAAACAAAAATCTATCTAAAAAATCTCAAGTATGCCTTACAGGGAACACAGACAAGGCGCTAGAAGCAGGGCTTATCCTTTCAAAGTACCCAAATTATATATCGAAAGACATATTAAAAAGAAGTACAATAACAAACACATAAGTAACACACTTGGAAAATAAATAGGATTTCCACAACAGCTCAGCAAATACTCACAACAATAAGGAAATGTCTTTTCCAGAGCTACCATAAAATCCTGCACTTAGCTTTTAATATTTGAAGTCTCCAAGCTAGTCTAGAAGATACTCACCAAAGAGACTTTCTAAGAGAAATGATTAATGAGCTTTCACTGACACTTTTTTTGAAAAATTCTGAGCAAGCTACATGTCTCTGATGAGTGTTTAAGTCTGAGAACTTGGTATGTTGTATTTAAGAATTTCTTTATTCACTATATGGATGTAATTTCCTCAGAGAAAACTCATGGTTTTGGCAGTATCTAGATTTCTAAATGTAAAAGAACAACAACAGAAGAGGAACAGACACCATGTTTACGTGAACCTGACTGCATATAAGAGAAAACAAGTTTGCTGCTGCTAGGTTTTCTTAGAGTGCTAAATTAGCATTATGTTATGGGAGAACTAAGCCTTCTCTAATCCTTATGTCTAAACTCCAGGGAGATCTACACAGAAATCAGAGGAAAAGGAGAGAGCCAGCAGAGAGAAAATAATGCAGTGAAATGATGCAACTAAGGAGTAAGAGAAAAGAGCAGAAAGTTAATACTTAAAACCTGGCCCACAGGGGTGCCCAGTGCTCTATAAATAGCAAAGCGCTCACAATATTCACTGAAAATATCATCTCCAGCTTATAAAGCAAAACTGCACAGATTTCCCTCAAATAATTGCATTACTTTTTACACTTCTGAAAATCAATTTGTGCCATGTTGTCTCACCTGAACCTGACCCAGAAGAATAGTCATCATCATCGATTGGATAGACGCCTGATGCTTCTTCAACAGAGCTGTTGTCAAGGTATAAATCCTTATCAGAGGTCAAATCTGTTCTCTGGAAAACAGGTAAGAGGGAATGGTTAAAAGGATAACAGTTCTCCAGCACAGCAGTCTCTTCATCTTCACTTCTATTTTCTAAGTTGATGTTGGCACACTGAAGTTTGTACTTCAGTTTAAGCCATGCATTCATCTAAGCTGTTAAAGAAGACTGTAAAAATTACAGCGTTACCAAAAAAAAAAAAAAAAAAATCCAAGCCTGCACAATGAAAGCCACACTTCATCTCATTAAATGCATGAATGAATGAACAGGATTTGCAAATATACTCTGCAGAGCTTCTGTAACAAGAAGCAAATCCCAGGACTGAAGCCCTCTGTCAGGATCTCAAGTATACCAATCTATAGGCTGCCACATGAAGTCTGTTCATTTGATCTCAGATGAGAAGGAACAAAAGCATGTATCAAAAACTATCTCAGAAGTTAATCAAGTCAAGCCTCATGAAACTCTCTAGTAGTTAGAATGAACAACTGGGAACTACAGAATACTAACATTTCTATGATAGTGCTATTGATTAAGGATTATGACATTTCCAGCCAGATAAAACAGCATTATGCTCCAATCCCTAAATGAACACATCTCTCCTAAAATTTAACTGCATCTTCAACAGGCTAAAAACCTGGTTTCTTGTGACTATCACCACATTTCTGTGTCTGCAAGTATTTCCCCACTAAAGAGAGATTCTGTTAAAATGAGCTCAAAACAGAACAAGGTATCAGTCATCTTTTAAATTGACAATTCAGACTTAGGAAGACTAGGAATTGTCTTCCTCCACCTTAGCTTGTGCTTTCTTAACAGAGAACAAACTTCCTTAGGAGAGCCATGTATCTTGGATGGCTGAGAAGGTACCTGCTACTATTACTGCTATTACTTTAACCAGCACTTCTGTCAATGCCTGTTTGTCATGACTTTTTGAAGAAAATATGACTGTTATAAATAGACTTCTAAGTAAATAAAACCCTAAATACCAAAACTCATCTATTCAGTACCTCATATAAGCACTTAATCCTGCTGCTCTGAGTCCCAAAGGTTTCCAACTTACTTATTACTGTATGGCATTGACTGCCCCTTTCATTCCACCCACCATTCACCGCAGCTTTCCTAAAGGAGCACCAAACTGTGAATGGAGTAACTCCTGTATGCAAAGACTCACATCTGACTATACAGGGTAACTTTTTCCCCCAGAGGTCTAAAATTATTGTTGAAGACATTTGTGATCTCTTTTTAGGACTTCTTTTTTTGGCAACGGGTTCCTGTTTAAAGCTTCTTCACAGCAAAACACTGCTCTGATCTTCAGTTTGATCTACAATAAAAAATTATTCTTTATGAAAAGCAAAAAGGCCATCCTCATTATTAGTGTATTTCAGAGCTAAAGATCTTTGCATGGGGGGGACCTAACACTTCTCTGAACAGCTCTGAACTATAATAGTATTACCCCGGTTTTCTTCTACAGAGGAAAAGAAAACCAACATGATTCTTGGTAGAAGTTTACTCCTACTGTGGCCACTCTCATGTGTGGGATATGTAGGAGGGAAAAACGCACCCTGTTATAAGCTTACGAAGACCTGCTCTGATCTGCTGCTGTTAGTTCACATAGCCTGCCTGGAACTGGCTGCAGTCCAAAGCAGAAATTCAAGACGATGTCTGGTCACTATCAAACAACGTAATTCTTTTAAAAGATGTCTCCAAAGGAAGTCATGAAATACCTCAGTAGGTGCATAGGTGGTATTGTAATTAAGATACAGCTGAGACTGTTTCCGTATAGGAAAACAACTCCCTGTCACAGGACAAATATCCTGCTCTTGATCCAGCTGCCACAATGGACCAAACGACTTCACCTCATTTTACTTTCAGACACAATCATGGTACAAAACAGACCGCTCCTCAATATCAGGCAGGAAAAAACAAAACATTTTAAAAAGGAAATGCAGGTGGTTGGCCGTTGACTATTGAAAAGGCATAAAATATTCAAAAGGTATCAGAGGCAGTGAGTGTTACCCAATGCTGAGTTGGGGAAAAAAATTTGAAGATCAACATGTAGGAATTTCCCAACAATGGAAGTTGCTTTTGGCAAGAAGTGAGAAACAGCCTGAGTTCGCAAAAGTAAGGGAATGAAAACCAGTCTTCATGAGAACAAAAGCATCACACAGCCATGCCCAGAATTTTTAGTGTTCAGTAAAAATAGGGACTTAAAAAATTTGTTCCCTAGACTATTTCCAATTTCTGTCTGTATCAGAAGTAAATTTAGTAGGATTCAAAAACCAAACAAAACGCCCACTTCTCCTTCCCCCCTCAAAACAACCACCCTGCTTTCTTCCTCCTTCCAGCCTCACAGAACTCAGAGAAGACAGAAATTACTCATGACAGTTCTTCTAACAATTCAGTTTCTGTAAGACACATGAGCAGCTAACCCAACCCAGCCCAAGTTGCAAGTGCCTGGTCACCCAGGCTCCCCACCATCATATTCACTCCCTTTCTTTCGATGAATTATGTCTCTTCAGCTGCCAAAAGCTTTTATTTTCTCACTATGCTGAGCTGTTCTCAGGATTTAAACCAGCTGAACACAGATGAACAGAAATGGAAGAGAAGCCTGGGTAGCTTTCAGCAGGAATTTGAGCATCTGTTGTATTTTATTCAAAACAGAAATAGAAAAGAATACAATGTGAAACATTATTTAATATCTAGTACTGTGGATGGCACATCATCATCAGAATGAGCGAACTATTCCCCCCAGTCTTATGGAACCAGTATATTATTTACTATAGGGAGGAATACATGGTACAGTGAATTCCAAATGCATTCAGATCAGACATCAAGCTCCACCTGAGGAAGATGCTTTGCAGTCTCTCTGACCAGAGCCTCTTGCCTCTGTTCAGCCTGTTTCACTACAAATGATTCTTGTCTGGTGAAACTCGGGCAGGACACAAGCACCCTCTCAAATCAAAGGCAAAAGAAGCATATTCTAGCTTAAAAATCTCTAAGCATATTCATAGATAAATGCATTCATTGCACTGTCTTTGCAAGCTGGCTAGTAGACTCGGGGTAGAAGCACCCCCTCTACACCCACAGCTCGCCCCTGTTATGCCAGTTGCTCAGAAACACATAGATGCCTTAGGCCACTTGGAATGAAAACTGCCTTAAGGCTCAGAATAAAAAGAAAAGCCCAGCAGTTAACAAAAAACCCCACAGCCATTAAAAATAATTATGTGAAGATTAAGCTTAGAAAAATGAGAGAAAAATAATGAAAATAAAAGAATACTTTATGGTGTTTAGGTCAGTACCAAGCACTGAAGCCACGCTTTACAATTTTATGCTATGCTATGTTAAAATAAACTTGATTTAGTATTTGCTCTAGAAATGTTTCCTCGCTTGTCAGCTGGGAATCCATGGGGGTCCATGGACTACTTCCAGGATGTTCACAGAAGACAAGTCGGAAACACAAATCTGTTGTCAGTAGGCTTGGACACAGAAAGGTCTGTACTAGCATTTCAATATATTTAGGAGGAAAAATTTAAAAAGTTTGCTAATTCTAGTTCCATAAAACTGTTTTTAGGTACTATGAAGGCCAAATATTTAAGTGACTATTTCCTGTGGCTAACAAATGAAATGAGAGCACTAATGTCACTTTTATGTAACAGCCTTTTTTTCAAACCTATTAAAACGGCAGGAACACCAGGCAAGGATGTCTCTGTTATCAGTCCTTTAATCTAGCCCTGAAGCCACAAAAACTACTCGTTACCTCTTGACAGAGATTGCATTCTCGTCTATCATTGTTATCCCACTTACATTTTTATTCCAAGAATATAATGCTGCAAAATCCTGTGACCTAAATACTTCACATGCTACATGCCAATGATCACTGATTTCTGCCTGGTTATTGACTACACTGGCATAAATCTAAATCTCATGGAAGTAGTGTAGATTAGCACCCATTAAGTACCAGATAAAAGACATTTCCATACCAATAGTATGTTCAATTTGAAATCTCAGTGTCTTTATTCTACTAAATCTTACATTTAAAGTAATTTTCTATTTAATAAACTGGGATCATCCAGGAACTTATTAAAAAAAAAAAATACCCAAACCCCTCATTTTGACACTGAGAGAAGAAACAAAGCAAAAAATCCTTTTCCTGTCCCATCATCTCATGAAAAACATAAATCATCCATCAAAATTACAACGACAAAAAACTGAAAACAATCATCAGACAATGGGAGGTTTGGGAATGGACAGCATATTTTGTTAGAAAAAAATACAAAGTACCCTGTCATAGCCATTCCCTTTCCTAGTGCTGCTGTTACTGTCAGTCCTCCCATTCTAATGGGGTGATTTCGGAGTAAGGCATTAAAGACTTTTATGCCATGTGGATGAAGCCAAGAAGGCTGGTGTGAGCAGCAAGGAAGGAGCAATGTCTACCATGGTTGTCATGGCTGTTGAAACTCAGACACTGGAGCAATGAGGAGCTGACACGTGGAAGGAAACACTTTATTATTTACAGATGAACTCAAATTTCTGTTCTTTGTCTTTGGGTATATGCACAGTACAGAGAATTTGAGGTTTGCAGCTGTGTTACTAATGATATTTTGCCTCCCTTTTCCCCCAGATGGAATTCTTTTAGATGTAACCCATTTAGTATGCAGAGAACCAGAGACTAATATTTTAAGAGTGATGTTATATTACGAATATCTAAGCCAGAAGCCTCTGAAAATTTGCAAGCATTACAGCTGCTGATTAGGCAGAGATCTTCCATGTAAAAAGGAGAAAGAAAACAGATTTTCTCTTCTATTAACACACAGTGCAGTTTCATATATGCTTGTATAAAAGCATGCTCAGCTGGTGAGTCTGAGTTCATGGGAGTGCTGTACTCTTCATATACACTACATTTTTGGAAAGCTAACTATGTGAATGCATTCATCTAAAGCCTGAGAACCACTGCAGAGGTTCCCACTGAAGGCTGGAGAAAAGGCAGTTGTGTGAAGAAGCTGTATTTCCCTCTAGGCTTCCTGCAAAAGGAACTATGATTTGCCATGCAACGGGATTTAGTCCTAACAGACCTCAGCATTGCTGACCTTCAAGATGACAGGTGTCCTCCTATCCCTGTTTGCCAGTTCTTTGCTTTCCCCCATCACACTAGGAAAGGTGAAATTGTCCCACTGAGTGTTTGTTAACCTTGTCCAGCAATGAGAGGCATGATTTTAAACAAAAAAAAAAAAAAAAAGAAGTACAAAACTTCAAAATCAGATTTCCACTTCAAAGCACCATGTTTTCCCAGAGAAACATGCCAACCAGAAGAGCATCCACTTTCCATTTCTCATCGTGTTACTGGTTCTCAGAGATAAGCCTCTGCTGGCTCCTTCAGTCTGCAATTTCCTATGCTGCCCACATGTATTCAGCTACAAACATGTAATTTTGACAGAGGATTTTACATTACAAGGTATGTTTACCACTAATTGTCTGAGGACAGATGTCTGCCTGTCCTTTCACCGATACGCCCTACAGCTGGCCTCCTAGAAAACGAAGGAAGTAGCCCCCATTATTTCCTTTCAAGGTGACATTGCCCACTTTTAAGGACACACAGGACAAAGACTTCCCAGCAAACCCCACCTCAGGTGCACTGTGCCAACCACGGAGCAAGTACTGGCTGCAGGAGAGCTGCCCTGCATCACAGTTTGGGTCATTGTGATCACAGCCAAAATAACCTTTCCATAATGACAGGCCCCAGACTGAATTTTCCAAGTTTGAGAGCAAGGGTTTTATACAGAAGATAATATCTGTATTGCTCATTTCTCCCAAATCATTCTGACAGTTACCATCTCCCAATTTTACCTTGAAATGGCTTAAAACCCTCGCCAATCCTCATGCCCATCTGCATGCCCGATGTGAAACCAGCCTCGTGACAGGAACTGCCTGGACTGAATTGCAAGAGCCACCACCTCCTCCACTGCTGCCTTTTGCCATTTAAATAATAAGCCTTGACTGCCATGACTCATTCTGGAGAGATCGTTTCCACAGGTATTTTTAAAATCTTAGAGGACATTTGCTGCCCTTCCTCACCTAAGAGCAGAAGAGCAAACTGGCTTTGTATGGGTGTCCCTATGAGCGTAGTGTTTGCCTCTAGGGATGGTGGTGTGTGTTGTTGTGGGACAGCAGTGGCGCTGTCATCCTGTATGGTGCAGAGCAGAGCTACTGCCGCGGCTGGAGCACCTGCCAGAAAGATTATTCACGCTCCTTGTACCTCATGTATAACTTCCTGATCCTGCACAAAACTATAGCTTTAGGCCTCCAATCTCTCATGACAGATAAAGAAAGGGTTCGACCGCTCGTGGCTGTTGAGGAAAGGCAGAGAGCCCAAAATAAACACAAGTACTGCAAACTGCTTCTACTACTGCTAGTGTTCAACAATAGAGAAGCCTACCAAAAGAGCTGATTTACAGAGATTGCCTCATGTCAGAGCCAAGAGTCTCAATATGCTGGCTTTTAGGATGCACACAATCTGTTATGCCAGACTAATTACCAAAACAGAGGCGTATTTGACAGGGACAGCATTAATAAAACAACTCTTGCTGGTGTCAGGCATTTCAGCAGTCTGTCATGGCTCGCACTCAAAAAAATACACCACATCCAAGGAGACACCAGCAAGCCACCACCACGTCAGCTACTGTTCACTTACGGCCACACACCGAAGAAATTACAGTGCTGCAGTTGATAGGTTTAAGTTCATACTCTTCACAAAGGCACAGAAACTCATGTGCCTGTTTTCTAACAGTCATCTGTGCCTTTAGAAATATTCCCTAATGTGCAATTACATGCCGTATGGTACACTGCGTGTTAACAGAACTTAAAATGGTAACAGGAAAACTTGTTTAACCTTAATTGAAAAATGTTTTTCTTCCCATTATAAAGACTCACAGATATGTTTAGTGGGTCTTTGGCCTGCTTACAGCTTTGGAGCTGAAGCTTGTCCTATCTTGAGGAGAAAGACAAATGTCCTCTAAAGTTCTGGCCTGTTTGCAATGAATTCAAATCAGTGGGAAAAGCCTCTATCTTTCCATTTATTTTCACAGTGTCTGATTTCCAGTTGCGTATCATTTATCGACTAAATGCACAAACACACCAAACTTTAGTCCTTATCCAGAAATTGTCTTGCCCATGGTGGGACAGATGTTGCTACATGAAGATGCAGGAGGGAGATAAATAAGCATGGCAGCAAGATGAGGCAGAGCTTTCTGTCCTTACACATGAGTACCAATAGCATCATCTGCGATGAAGGACAGATCAAACGACTTCCTCCACGGCCTCCACATCAGTTATCCTACAGCCTCCCTAGGCTATTAAATCAGGCTCAAGCTCGTGAGTAGTATTAAAGGACTGCTAGCTGAATGAGACCACAGTTATGCCACTCCAAAGATATATTCATCATGTGCCCTGAGGAAGTTACCTGTACCTTCATTCAGTTATAGCAATTTTCTGCAAAATCCAGCCTTTAACTCTGTGGATATTTGCCACCACTATAGTACAGTGAAGAGCAGTTCTACACAGGCTACAGGTTAGGACCAAGAGACCTTCCTAATTCCATGACCACATAAAACTTACTCCAACTTTAAAATGATTACTTAGAAATTACAGAGGGGCCCACCAAATCTGATGTCAGCAGAGTCAAATAGTACTGCTGTGCTGTTTGTGCGAACCCCTCAGCTTGATGTTCTCTAACTCCACACCAAATGGTCTTTTCTTGCATGTGAAACCCAGAAATGAACACTGCAGTTGTCTCCCTCACCTTGAAAACCTCAAGTCTGCTTAACAGTTAATCAGAGTACACATCAATTTCTGTTTCCCATGTAGAAGCAGAAGTTTAGTATCAAAGTTTGTCCAGGTATCCCCAGCTTACAAGATTTAAAGCCCTTTCAAGCTTTCATGCCAAGCCATCAATCGGTGCAAAGAGCAGTTTATTCTTCAACTCTGCCTTTGACGTAGGCACGATACAACAGGGAAACTATTTTAAAGGGCTACAGCTGGATCAGCTTCCAAAGTGCTGCTCCAGACTGAAATATTAAAGGGCAATATACAGGCGAAACAGCATCAGAAGCCAGCAGCCAGCAATGTGCATCACAGATTGATTTATCTCAATTAGCACAGCAATTTCCTGCACATTTTCCAAGAAGCATCCATTGGTTTCCCTAAAAATAGGATCAAAATCACCATGCAAATTGTTGTCACAGCTCAAAATGCTAATCGGTTTTTTAAGGACACATCAGCCCATGTGCAGACAGGTTAAATTTAAGGCACAGGCATGACTGAGAAGCTAAATGAACTCCTTTGAAAATGCTGAATGAAGAGGTCAGCCTGTCTTTGAATCACCAGTCACAAGTCTGAAAGTAACAGAAGCAGGTAGCTTTTGGTGTAGAGGTCTTAACTGCAAGTACCTGCCCCAGTCAGTGCTTTTAAGTCTAATGCATACTGGCTCTTCCACACACACCTCCTCTCTCCTTTCATGCTTTACTGATGCTTTTTGCTAATCAATCAGAAGAACTAACACTTATATTTTCCTCCCTCCTCTTGAGAGTGTGGATGAATGATTAAAGCTGCCAGGGTAACCTCTTTGGCATGCATGCCAATAACTCGCCACCTAATAGCCTTTCCTCTGCCTCACTGCCCTGGCCCACTGGTGATTACTGCAACCCCTTGAAGTGGTCAAATTGCAGGGCAGACCCCATGGAAACCTATTTGGAGTTGTTCTGGCTCATACCAAAGAATAATGTTTTTAATACAGATTGTTCTTTTGAAAAGTCTACAAAAGCAGCTGTAATCAGTTGTAGTGGGAGCACTGCAAACCTCCACCAGGTTTCAGAAGCCCCATATTGATTCCCTTCCAGTCCATGGATTTCAACAAAATAACCCCATGTGAGGAACTGAGAGTCAACTAACACGTAATCATTTAAATTAAGATCTCTTTGCCACTGGTAGCAAGAATCAGCAATAAACTGTCTCAATCAATTACATTCCTTCTGCATAAACAGGAAAATTACATATAAACTATATTATTATGGTTACATTAAGCAGCAATTAAATACTGCTAGCAAATGTTATGCATGGCCACTGAAATTTGTCAGAGATGAGGAAGAATCAGCTTCAGTTTAAGGAGTGAGCATTTTCAGTTCTGTAATGCATAATCTGTTATTCAACAGGGCCTTACCCATTGAGCAACAAGGTCTGCGACTGTCTCAGTGGACACTCCTGTTTGTCACCTGCAGCCACCAGCAGTCCTGATGACATCCCACCACAGCTCCCCACAAGCAGAAAAATGACTACTGGAACACCTACAATCAGCTTGATCTTTCTAAAATTGTGTGCAGTTGTAGCAATTAGCTGCAGGAATTTCTCTCCCTCCTACAAACACATGCAACCTATTTCAGAAGATAAACTCCACTAATTAAGAGAAATCCTGGATTCTTTAGAACTGAGAGGAATGCTGGTGGTAGCACATTTATATTCCAGGCTGGCTAGATTCTTAGTTAAGGAAACTAGAGCTCAAATAAGCTGTAAGTATGCTTAAATGAAACACCTTTGTACCATGTCTCTCAGTTTCACTGCAACAGAATATGCAGACTGGGCACTCAACACAAGAACAATTACTCTCCCTTTAAACAAATATATAAAACCCCCCAAATCATCATCTTTATACCACTTTGGGTGCTAGTAGAGAAGATATTCAGCTCAAAAGTGGTACTGTATAATGATGCAAAATGTAAACTGAACTGCAGATCAATGTGAATTTTGCGTGAGCCAGAACATGCTGGATGTGCTGACTTCTTTCTCCAGTCCAGGAAAACAATCACTTCATTTATTCAGATAACTACTTCCAACTTGTTGGGTGGTGGCTGGAAGCACAGAGGTAGGGGGCTGGTTTGTCCTAGGTCAAAAGCACTGGTAAATTCAAAACTTGGTTAAATTAGGCCACAGTCTCTGGTGCCAGACAGATAAATGGTATCACTGCTACTCCTTCCACTGGCATAGTCTTCTCAGACACCGACAGCAACACAGACATCTGTATCTCACCAGGTACATCTGTGTGAGATACCTCTTTGTATTCCAGATCCCCAAACAGAACGACAACAAAGATGATTTTATTGCTATTTCTAGGTGTCAACTCATCTTACTGGTTTCCAAGATTAAATTGTTGGATTCAACACTCTGATCACATCTTACTTAACTGAATTTTTGCTACAAAGGCTTGGTTTTCATATCCTCTCTGATGCCTACAAAGATAAGAAATGAGTTTACTTCACATGGGATAAAACATCATTCTAATAACTTCCACTATAAAAGCAGTTGAGTGAAATCAGAGATAGGGTGGCTTGTACAGGCTATGTGGCTTCAGAAGCAGTCTTCTGTCTGGTATGCTGCCCTTCAGGCACAACTCCCCTCCTTCCACCAGGGAGAAGGAACTAGTGCAGCACTGACACAAGCACAGCCAAAGACTGCACACAGGTTGTGCTGGGGGGGGACACAGCATCCTGCCAGCAACGCCAGACAAATTCCTAGCCAGCTGGGGCTGAGGCAAGAAGGAAGGATTTTCCCTCCTACCCTCCCTCTGTCTTTGACTTTCCTGCCGGTTCTCTGGGGCTTGCAGTGCAGCATCAGACTGGACAAGGGAACCATGGGTACAATTTCTTCTGAAGACATACACAGCCCCGTGCTGCATTCAGAAACTAGACGAATATACTGAGCTATATTATATATTCTATAAATATATTTCAACTATATTGTTAGGAATTTCTCCCCACACAGTTGCCCCCATCAACTGCACAGCAAGACAAACCAAGGCAGAGCATTGGTGAGGCAGCCTGCTGTGAGCCTCCATACCTGCACTTCCACACACTGTAACAATAACAAGCATTCATGGTCCTGAGAAGAACCAGCTAACATGTCTGCTCTTAAAATCCCCCACAAATGTACATGGACATGGAGAGCATCAGGCTAAAACTGCATAGTAAAAGGTACACTAAAATAAAAGGGCTACTCCACAAGCAGTGGAAGGGCTTATGCCAGATTTCCTACAAAGGTTCCCCTTTCCTGCCTCTTTCCCTTGTGCTACTGCCTCCCTACGAGCTGTGCACGTGGATATGGCAGAACATGGATGAAAACATATCATGAAGATATGGGAATTTCTCAAAATAAAAGTTTCAACTGGAATTACATAAGGGACCACCTTCAAACAGCACATATTTTTTTTGTTTAAAGCATGGTTAAGAAAGCTGTTGGTTTAATTGAAGCTTTAGTGATAACAATCTCTCCCAGTCATCATGAGCAACTACTTTTATTAAAACTGAAATAAGCTCCATATTGATTACCTTCAGCTGGTGTTTTAAAAATAATGCTATATAAAATTAGCACCAAAAGAATGAATACACTCGAAATGAAAGTAGGGCTAAATTACACTGTATTAGATAAATCTACTTCCCTTGATTCAGTGAAAAGCAAGCCAAGTAAGTTGTCTGACAGCATTTTTAAGTCATAGATCTGACTGAAGAGTAAAATACAACAAAGACTCTTTAACCGTATTAAGTATCTTCTAACAAAGAACAATTCTTTCTTTCTAGCATTCGTACTTTAAATCAGAGTTCTGCTGGAGGGAACAAAGATTTCAGTACTTCTATAGACAAATCTCAAATCTTCATATAGCTGTCCCAGCACCATCAATACAAGGTTAGCACCACTCTACAATCTTCATTGCCTTATCAACAGCCTAGAGCTTTTAAAAATCTATATGCCTACAAAACCTCCTGGAGCTGTTACACATTGAGGATTTCACAGCATTATTGACCTGGGCAGCCTCTTTATCCTCAGTAAGTTATTTTAAGCAACTTTCTGCCAGCAAGCAAGTCTCTTTGTTTGGTTTTGTCTGTATAATGGCTAAAGCACTGCTTACAATACAGCACAAAACAGGGAGCTACTAAGCAGAAACCAGAATGAGGTCTGTCAAATTTTCTTTTATTTCTTGTTTTCCTCCACTTTCCTGATATGCTTCTAATACCCCCACAGATCACTGCCCTGCTGCCAGAAATTCTTCCATACACCTGAGCCACCTCCTGAGAGGGGGAAATGTGAATGCATAGCAGACAAAACAGACTGAATCCATGCATTTTTGGGACCATGCTCTTTAACCTAGACTTTAACTTTCTTTTGCCTTGTTTGAACTATATATATATATACACAGCACAGAAACAAAATCTGGCAAGTGTATTTACCTACTGAGTGAAAAAATACATCACCTGGCTTGGGAGGTGAGGAAGAGAACAACAAAGAGAGGTAAATTCCTCATACTTCAAACTCAAACCCTGAACACTCTGCTCTATTCTTAAATTCCTTATCAGATAAAGGTCTCCAGTTTGAGGATCAGATTTCTTTGGCATGGTAGGAAAAGCAAATCTCCACCTGATACATATCAGCATACATCAAAAAGCAATCTCATGGTCTTCTGCAGGCTTGTGCCTGGAAATACCAACAGAGAAAGCCAGGGCTAGCACAGAGGTCTTCCTTGGATGTAACTTACGACCAGCCCCAGTCAAGCAGTCACATCCATGCTGCTTCTACTTTTCTACTTACAAAAATATTTATGAGGGGATCCTGTTTGAGGGAGCAGTTCTTCCTTGTACTTTTACTTCGAAGCTTTGTCTCTCAAAAGCTTGTGTGCCCCGTGACCCGTACTATCCCTGGGTGTCATCAGAACTACTAGGACTTACCTTGTTTTAATCCAAGGGCACATCATAAAATCTACTCAACTGACAGCCCACACAGGCACAGAGAAGATTTAGATTTGGTACCAACTTCTGTATCACACTTGATAACTAGACTCTCAGCTGAGGGCCAAGATACACAGTGGAAGCTGCCCAGGGAGAAGGGTAAAAGAAAGATTTAAACTTTAATCCACAAAGTCTTTGCGAGTGGTATTTTATTTCTGGGTATTAGATCAACTTTCCTATTTCCTTGTTAAACCTGTACCTGGTGGAGAGAATGGAAAGAAAGGATGTTTTCTAAGTTATCAATTCTGTAATGCTTGCGAATACCATAAAAACAGCTTTTAACCAAAGTCCTCTAGAAGCAACTAATTCAGCACTGACATCTTTTTGCTACTTAACATGGTCAAAGGTTAGCAAAAATAGCAGACACAATGAATAAGTAACCTGTCAACCCTGTGTTATTCTAGATAAAGAGCAGATGTATTCCAATTATCTGCACCTTATTTCCAACAGTTCTGCTTCAAAAATACAGCCCATAATCTGCTCCATGTAGCTGTCAATCAAATGGACAAATTCCCTTCAGTTTTCATTGCAGGTATATCTAAAGAAATTTCATTTTGCAAGGGTATCCTGAGATTAATAATAAAACTTTAATTCAAACCACACATTTTTCTATGCAAGCAATAAAAAAGGTTGCTACACTGATGGCATTAGAAAGCTTCTTACTTCCTGCTTCTGTTTGCTTCAGGAAAAGGGTCACTCAGCAGTTAGAAATGGAACAAGCAAAAAGGGGTTTCATCAGCCTAAGTGTTATGGATGTCAGCTGCTTAACAGACCTGACCTTGCACAAACCTGCTCACCTCCCTGGGTTCTGTGAGCTTAAAAAAAAATCCAAGGACAAAGAGGGAAGGTGTAGAAACTCTGCTTAGAGAGACCATACAAGCAAGACATTTCACACCACTGCAAGACAACGCACAATAGTATTGCAACATTACTAGTACAAACTTGCATATGTACATCTAAGAAAACAGAGGTCAAGAACTGCATTTCAAATGACAGCAATGCAACACAAAGTAACATTTTAACACAAGCATCCATACAGCTAGAAGTATATAGAATGCTCATGTAATGTGATTTTAGTAAAAGCATACAGGAGTGACCAAGAATAAACCTCTCCTCAAAGGGCAGGGCATGAAGGGTGTAAATCAGGTTTCCTCATGAACATATATGAGCAAATTAGATCAAGAAGTTATCAATAAATACAATTCTTCAAACAACAGAAATGGAAGCAGCTTTTTACGGCAAGTTGAGGAAGAAGAACATAAGGAGGCAAATGCAACATGTTACATCATGGAAGGCAGCATTTGATTACTCGCTTTGACAAGACAGAAGACATCAGAAAAATACTTTCCCATGCCTTTCTCAGGGACAACAACTGAAGAGGGGCAGATGATGACCAAGAAGCATTTGAGAACTGAGAAGGTGAAGATCAGTTCTGCTTAAAGTCACGTCAATTCATTCAACTTCATAATGACACGATAAACAAAGACCACTAGGCAGAGGGACAGAATAGCTACTGCCATTTGATAAAGCAGAGTCATCCACCCATTTCATTTCTTTAAAAAACACTGACTCCATACTGGACACATCCCACCAAAACTAATGATACTTGTCCAGTGAAACACAGAGCTGCACTTCGCTTGCAGAAAAAGTTGTCTTATCAAGATATGCTGACACCTCCCGAGCTTGCTGTGCTGAAACTGCTCACCTCACAGCCTGACAGAGCACAGCACCCTCTGGAGACTGAAGCCCCAGCCCAGCTCCCGACAGGGACTGTCCTTCCTCCACTAATTACATGTACACACACACAGGCCCATGCAGCAATCCTCAGGGAAGCCTCTAATGGGCTGGGAGAGCCGATTACTACTGGCTTACAGCTCAGATGTGCGCAACCGAAAGGCTTAACAAGCCTCCATTTCATTCTTTTAAAGTTAGTTTGAACGGCGAAAAACGAATATATGTGAAGAACATTACCATAAAAAAGTGACATAAAACACAGCGCAAAGTGGCGAGGTAACACCTCAGGTCTTACTTTCTGGAGTGAGGGCCATGTCAGGAGCCTTGATGCCTCCCAGAAAGGCAGAACTTGCTCTTTTTATCTTCTCCCCAAACACCATGTCCTTCATGAGGCTTTACAATTTCAAAAAGAAAGACCAAGCGATGCTCTGCAGGTCTAATATTATCAAAATCTGCTTTGGAGATCACTCTATTTTCTATGGCAGGCCATGGAGCAGAAAGAAGAGGAAAAGGTCCATCCCACCTGAGCCCTGCTCATGGCACCCACAGCTACTAGCCCTGGGAATGCTGCTGCTCCTCACATGCACCATCTCAGCAGCCACCAGCTTCAGGCAGGCAGCAAACAGCACTGGGAGCCAAAGGCACCCCTCCAGGCAAGCTGCAGCCTGCTTTTACAGAAAATGGGGCATTTTCTTCATTGCTTTCCCAGCAGGGCCAGTTCAAAGTGGCACACCATGTGCATTCAGAGAGAAAAAAATCTCGTTTCGTCATCAGAAAGCTGCGGAGAAATTTCCAGCAAGCCATCTCCAGGCACACGCCCACTGGATACTAATCTGTCCCCACTGGCTTTGTGGCAGCTCCAACACAAGCCCAGCTAGGCAATGGCCAGCCACAGGGACCTGGTTTTTTGAAACCCCATTTCGTGCGGATGAGAGAGGGCTGTGTTGTGCCCCTCTCTGTGTTCATTATTGCCACATTTCAGAGGTAACACAAAATGGAAAGCACTTGGGTTGGGAACAACCAAAAGCAGTCCTTCAGCACTTGCTTAAAAAAAAGGGTAAAAGTGGCACTTAAGAGATCTGACCACAAAACCTCAATATATAGAGACTGTATGTTGAGGGATAGGTGCAACAGTGCTGCTTCTTTTGTCTGTTCTCTTTTTAAATCAACACATGAGATTCAAATAAAGGGATAGTTTAGGATACCTCACACCATTGCTCCATCTTATAATATCTTAGGAAATTGACTTACTATCCACTATTGATTTATAAACAAGATACAGAGTATCCTATATATCTTACGATATCTCATTCTCAATTTATAACCAGCCCTATCATCTACAAATTAAAGCTCCTGTCACTGAAAGAGTTGTTAAAAGGAGCAAGCTTCTCCCTGACTTTCAAGCCTACTCCACTGAATCATGCAGCCATTTTGCTGGAGAAGGTTGTCATTCATGACATTATGCAGCACTGAAGGAGCCAAACAGATTAAATGGACATCTGCATTTTCAGTCTGCTATAAAAGTGGTTCAATACCAAGCAGTGTTTAAACAGTAAAACTGCCTGCAATTTCTGCTCTATAATCTGTGAGTAATCCATCACTCTCAATGCTGAGCTTCTATTACTGCTTCTCTGCAAGTAGATGGAAAAAATTCCAGGGCACATACTTCTTGTTTATACCCTAACACCAAAGAGGAATTAAACACAGATTCAGTCTGCATCCACAGTGATCCTGGCACACGCCAAGTCTCAGGCTTTTATTTTCAAAGCTAAGCACAGAAAGCACTGTGAAACATCCAGTTATGGCAGCTATTTGGCATTTTACTTCCCCTCTGAATGCACCATTGCAAAAAAAACCCTGAGGACTTGCCAAAGCAAAGCAGAGTAACGCATGAGAGCCATCATCCTCATACTCTTTGAATCCTCAGCACCTCAGAAGAGAGGTGCTCAGAGAAAGCCCAGGATGCAGCTGTGGTCCCATGCCACCAATGGAGTCTAGCTGCTCTGGCTGGAAGCCATCCCAAGCAACAGCATCAAACTCCACATCTCTCTCAGACTTGTTGCTTGATGTTGCCATGACTGTGGAATTAAGATTGTGGTGCTGGGGATTCAAAGGCTTACTTCTTTTAACAATGCAATCTGTGTTGACACATTCTGCTTAACATGTAAACGTCCCTTTCTCTGGGGAGCTACACGGACACTGCCAGCAAAAGCTATGCAGATCAGCAGCTGACCTCCCTGCTCAAGAAAACTGCAGGTGTTCCCATTTAAGCAGGGGAAGGCCAAGAAGGAAACACAGGCACTATGACCCAGGAACAGGATTGAGGTTGGAGTGAGGCCAGAGCTAAAGACAGGTAGCTCCCAGAGGCTCAGTGCACCTTGTGACAGGGTCACACCTGGATTACGCTGCTTCCTCAGCTGGACGTGAGCAGACCCAGGCCATCCCTCTTACGCAAGAGATGGCTTCCAGAGTGGATTAATGCTCAGCCTTTCCACCTTCCTTAATTCTGTTGTGCACAGGCTGTTGCAGAGTTCTCTCTCACATGGTATATAAAGCATGACTAACATCCACCACCTGCTCGCTACTTTGATACCAAAAAGGAGACACCTTCACCCCCCCCAGTGCCAGGCTTCATGTGACAGAGACCCTTGCTTTTTCTGAAGTGGTCAGACAGGTTGTCCCACAAACACACTAGGTTACACTATTCAATTTAGTGTGGCAAAACTGAAACAGTTCTCCCTAACAGGGGTATCAGGGGTATCAGTGGTTGAATTCACACGTCTCAGCTGACAACTAGTTTAAAAGCAGCTCCTGCCCCATGTATTTATTCACCAATAAATTCTGAGTGTCTAGCAAGTGCCCAGCATAGTGGGCTGGACCAGGAGCTCAGAAGATGGGCACTGCTCCTCACACACCTCTGCTACTGACTGCAGTCACCCAGCCTCAGTGGTGTCTTCTACATGGGCTGGGGGTTTCAGCCAGCTTCATGAGAAGTGCCACGGCCTGAAACATAATGTAAGCCTTGGATGAAACCTAATGTATTTTTCCAGTGTTATCTGCATCTACTCCTACTCACTGTGTCTCTCTGGTCGGCACAGGGAGACAAGGGATCAAAGCAAGTCCTTGAAGAGTCATATGCACATTCCTTTCCCTCCCAATACCTATGTACAGTTAGGTTTAAGCACTACAAATAGAGTTCACTTGTAATTTTGAAGCCACTGGCCTAATGCTGGTTTATCCAATTCAGAGCTTTAATATAGTGGCACTCTCAGCTGAGACTAAGGAGGTGGGGAGACAAAGTCACGGTGTATTTCAAGCACCTAACTTTACTTCTATTCAGAGTAGCTAAATTTAGGACCAAAAGGTCCTTCTACACATCAATGGAGAGAGGTATACTTCTCCAGCAGGCTGCTCACACTCCTGGTTTTATGTTTGAATTCAGACTCCTCAGCTAACAGCTGAACAGTCTTTCCAACACGTGATAAGCAAGGGAGTCAAACTCTGACTGAAAAAGCAAGTGTAACATCAGGTTCCAGTAGGTCTGAATGAGTTTTAGAATAATGCTAGAGAGGCACATTGCAAAACCAGCAGAGCATCTGCATCTTCCAAGGGAACAATTACTGTGACAGCAAGCACATTTATGAGACTCAGAAAAAACCTCAGTATCTCAGAGCTGCCATGAGATGTGCTGAAGAAAAACCCAAACCCCATGACTTAGGGCTGCAGACACATACTTGTGCAACTGATGGCTCCAATAAGAGACCTCTGTTCATTTGCAATGACACAGTATAACCCAGCCAAGTAGGTGACTTGTCCCTGGGCTGGAACAGCAAGTACTCATTTCTCTGGACAGTTTATAAGGAAGGGGGAAAAGAGCAACCACAGCATAATTCCTGACTGCATAGATCTTTCAGCAAGAAGCAGCTGTATTTCTCTGGCCATGTACAAAAGCAGCTATTTCAGCTATATAAGCACCTGGACGTCGCTGTCATGAAACTAAATGTACAGACTAGGCTGTATAGAAAACCAATTCTGCTGGATAATTAGCACAGCATTATGTGCCAAAAAAATTCCTCCACGTAAACTTTTTACCTCTTCTTCTGCTTCTTACAGTCACTCATTGACTGCTGTGAAAATGATACTGTTCCACACTTGGAGAACTGTAACTCTCCTCCAGATCTTAATTTTACCCTGTACAGTCATGAAATCAATAGTAACATCCATCCATTCTGAATGCCATCCAGCGTGTAGAGGAGAATGCATGCTGAACATAATAATGCTTTAGAAATAAGATTTTTCATGTGCCACTTTGAGGAAAGGAAACCAAAGAAGTAGCTGCATTGTGATACAGTCATTGAAATCCTCAAGACACACAACTATTCACACTTGCACTATCCCTGAAGGATGTAATGGTTTGTAAAACCTGCAGACTGTGTATTTTACTGTCTCTTCCCATGCACAATGAGAATGAAGTGTAATCTACTAAGGCTTAAAATTAAACATCCTGTATCATGCCATGGGACAGAAACCAGTCAAACCAGTCCAAAATTCACAGTTCTCTTCTATGTAAAAGAGCCTTGTATACGTATCAGTTACAGAATAGCAGAAAAAATGACCTAAGGCCAGCCTTTAAAAGGCAGTTGTGCTTGTGTTAAAAAGTGCTTGAAGTTTCTTGTAATTATACACCTATTCCACCTGCAGACAATAAGAACTTACTCTCTCAGTAAGACAGCACTCCAGTTCCTGTTCCTGTGCCACCTTCTTCATGTTAGAAGCAGGCTATTGATAAATGCCCACACAGTATGAAAAACCCCTAAGGATACCTGCATATAATGCACTTACAAACAACGATGTCCTGGTCAGCACAGATGAAATTACCTTACAGTGGCTTAGAAAACCTTCCAAAAGGGACAAATTGTCCTAATGTAATAGGAGGCTGTGGGAACAAACAAGCTGAGAACAAAACAAGACAATTATACAAAAGCAACTTCCCAACAAATGTCTGAGAGGCAATTACAGGATACTGGCGTGCTTCCTGGCCCCAAGGTGAAGTACCATCACTGTTCACCAGCGATAGGGAAAAAGGAAAAGAGAAAAAGCACAAACAAGCATGAAGAATTTAAAATCCATTCCTGGAGAGCCCAAATTGCCCTCAGGGCCAGGCTTAAAATGAGGCATTCAGCTTGAGAGACACCTTCTTTTAGGCAGGTATCTGTGTTGAGCTCCGTGCCCAAAATCCTATTTTAATCACGGGAAATCTTGTAGCTGTGGCCAGGGTAGCCCTGCTGAGCTTCCTAAACACAGGCACGAAGCACTACTTGTGATGCCTCAGGCACACTGCCTTGTTCCCAGCTCCTGCTCCAGATGGACATGTGTCTCCTGCAGGTCCCATCAGACCTTCCAGGACTGGATTGTGCGAACCTCCCTGCGTCAGAAGATATCTCAAATGTCACAAAAAAGTTAAGATTATTTGTCTTCTGTGTCCCATGCTGGAAGGGCTGGATTTGCAGGAAGAAGGAGGAGGCAGGTCTTTGGCATACAAGAATAAAGCCCTGAATGAGGTTATGCAGATGTCTGCAACACTTCCGGAATGCTCAGCTTTGTAACATAAACAAAGTTTGGCTTATCACCCTTCAGTAACAGCAACCCCTGTACAGTAAGGCAAGCTTTGGAGAGCCAAATCCCCAGATGCTCCTTACAGCAGCAGACATCAACCTAGACTTCTGCATCCCATGCATGTCTGCAAGATGATTACACAGAATACAAGACCTACACTCTGAATGTTTTTTCCCCCATCAGGTTGGTTTTTTAATTAAAAATGCCAAGCACAGAAAGTTTCCAAACCTTCAAAGCGAATTTAAGTAACCTGTTGCCAAAGTGAAAAGAACACTAATGTCTTCGTAACACAAATCTCTCGGACAATTTTTTTAACAACTAGAAAACCAAGGACCCAAATCTTTGCCCTCCTTCCCACAACTTAGATTTGCTTAAATTGGTTGCCCTTGCTTCTGTAAGAATCCGCAAGAGAACCCTGAGAACCTGCAATAGCTCCTGCACCAGTGAAGGGACCTAAGCTGTCCCTGTGGAGCTTTTCTATAGATCACTTAAGTTCCCCTCATCCCCTTATCCTCTGACACATCCATGTCAAAGGCTGTGGGAGGCAGGCTGCTACATCAGCCACAGCTTCTTGCAGAAGGAACAACACTCCTCCCCTTTGCCATAGTGAAAAGTATGTTAGGAAGGACTTGAAGGCTGCAATCCCAAACTGGATCTTGTATGAGACAAGCAGCTAAAGACAGGAAAGTGAAGCATTACTAGTTGCCTGTGCTAAAACACATGTAGATCTTCTACTTCCAGAGTTCCCCATTGTACAGATCACCAGCCATATTTACACAGCCATCAGCAAAAAATCTCACTGAACATATAATTCTTTCTTCAAGGCCAGAAAGACAGGTCCAGGCAGAATTTGCCCAGACTGATGCCTTACTACTGATGTTTCCATCTTGGCTGGATTAAGACAGAAACTGGCCAGACAGGGGAGTCGATAGTAGCTCTCCCTTCCTCATCAAGGTGGTGATGAAAGCTCCAAATAAGGGTTCCAAAATAAATCCTACTACGACATTTTTAGGGCGTAGGCACACCCCAAAACCACATAAACCAACAAGAGGGCTTTTGTTCTCTTGACTGAAGTCCAAGCTTTTCAGAGCACTCCACTAAGGACCAACCAGAAAGGCTACCTATTTCCTTCCTTCCCAGGCTCTCAAAAACACTAGCAATGGTATTTTTCTTCAACCATAAATCAGACTGTCTACTAACACACCACAACATGGTATGCAGAATTTAATTTCTACAGGCAGTCAAAAAACAAACAAACAAACAAACAAACAAACAAAAAAAAAACCCAAAAAAACCGCCATGACTGTATACCATACCTCATTCACTTCTATTAAAAATAGGCATTTTGCTTTATTGCAATAATTCCAAAGAGGATAAAACAGCAATTTTAGATTTTAAATAAACCCAAAAACCTGTATACACATATACACACAAAAGAAACACACTTAAAATGCTGTTCACAAAATCCAGCCATCACCAGAAGAGGACAAGTCCCAGATTTTAATTCCTTTACAGGCTTGAATTCTGTGATTAAATTAAACATATGAACAATTAACTTTTGTGAAAATATCAAATAAGCGTTACTGCACATACAATTAGGAAGCCTTGACAGCTTCCTAGAGAACAGCCATTCCCACAGGGGCTTTTAATTTCTTTTCAATAGAAGTACCTCTTGTGATGAACAGAAAACAATACACAAACTCCTCACAACAGCCTGAGGATCCCAGCACAGACTGGGGCATGAGGGAAAGAACAGAGGATTTAAAAAAAAAATCTTTATTTAGAAATGTAGAATTTTTTTTTAATCTTTATTCAGAAATTTAGAGAACTTGCTATACTTCTAAATTTCTTTGATTTTCCCATTAAGTATGGTTACTGTAATAACAGTCCCAGGTACCTAGAAGTCATTAGCAAGCTGCTTACTCTATGTTCTGTCCTTTTAAGGCAGAAAACATGTCCCAAGTTTAAACTTGCTCAATGAACTTTATCATCTGGGCCTAAAATTTTTCCTGTGTAAAGTGAGACATCATTTAAATGTTTCTACTGTTTTCAAACACATAGGCAAGATTTGTTTGTCTGTGTCTTCCTGATATTGCCTTGAACCAGCTTTATTAAATCAAATGTCTCTTACTTAAGGGAAGGAATAAGCACTATTTTCAAAATTGATACAGCGTAAGTACGACACATAAATTTAGACCTATTTGGGGTAACTTTCTTAAACAGTGAAATCTGTTTTTCTGTTCTGGCAACAGGAAAAAACCCCACCTTTGTTTTGTTGGAACTACTGACTGAGAGATGTCCCCTCTTCAGCACCTGTAACGAAACCCACTGTGCTGGTTTTGGCTGGGATAGAACTCGTTTTCTTCACAGTGGTTAGTACGGGAGTGTGTTCTGAGTTTGTGCTGAGCACAGAGTACACAAGATAATGATGTTTTTTTTATTGCTGACCAGGGCTGAAACACAGAGCCAAGGCCTCTTCTGCTTTTTCTACTGCCACAGTGCCAGGGAGCTGGGGTTGTACGGGAGGTTGGGAGGAGACACAGCCAGGATCCAAACTGACACAGGGGACCCAAACTGACCAAAGAAATATTCCATAACATGTGACATCATGCTCAGTAAATAAAGTGGGGAGAAGGAGGAAAAGGGAAATGTTTGGAATAATGGTGTTTGTCTTCCTAAGTCACTGTTACACTTGATGGGGCCCTGCTCTCCTGGGGATGGCTGCCCATGGGAAGCAGTGAATTAATTCCTCGTTCAGCGCTGCTTGTGTGCATGGCTCTTGCTTTCCCTATTAAACAGTCTTTATTCCGACCCTTGAGTTTTCCAGCCTTTACCCTTCCACTTCTCTCCCTGATCTCACTCGGTGGTTGGTTGCTGGATAGGGTTAAATCATGACACCCCACCTTGTGTGGGCTGAATCCAAAGCACAGGTAATACTACTGCCCTTGGAGAGGGAGCCTTAAATTATGGGAACTTGTTCCTGACAACCACTGATGAGAGAACAAAAAGAAAAGTTCAGGCTTTAGCATATTCCTCTAAGGTTATAGGTTGTTGAAACACTGAAGCCAAACCAGATGGGATTTTTTTTCCCTCAGAAATAATTAAATAACATTAGAAAAAAAAATAGAGCAGAGGTAGCATACAAACCTATCTTTTATATCAGACACTAATTGCAAAGGATACAAAACCAAGTAAGTTTAGGAAAACATTAACCTTAATTTTACGGTGAAAATCCATAGCCAGTAAAACAATCATCCACATCTAATACTTACTTATTATGAGCCTTAAGTAAAACTCTGTACCTAGCTCAAGGGAACCCCTGCTTAAAAATTAAACATAAATAAACTGAAGCACAATAAGCCTCCATGATATAAAGGCAATGCTCTTAAGTACAGCCATGAAACAACAGTTGTACTACAGCATCTCATCTGACATTATGTTTAGAAAGAGATGCCATTAGAGGAACAAATTTATTAGAAGAGAATGCAGCAATTCCTGCCAAGCTGTTTGATAGAAACCAGGCACCGATATAACCTAATCTGAACAACTTCCCATTACCAATACCACTTCCTAAAAGGAAGGCATTAAGGTTGAAGGGCTCGCACAGCAGCTACCACAATTCACTACACAGAGCAAAGCAATATAGCAGAATTCCTTTTCTAAAAAGTAAAATTATGATCCTGAGATGGCCTTCCAAATCAGAATTATTTAATGCTTCTTAACAGAGAAGGACTTGCAGCATACTATAGAATTTGCAAGTAATTTAGTTGTTTACTTTTTACAGGCACTCAAATGGGACTTGTTATCCAAGTCTACCTTAGCTCTTGGCCATGCTGAAGGCAACAGTGCTGTCACTTTTGGTTCAGATAAAGAGACCTCAGTGCTCACTCAGTGCTGTGGCGAGAATTACTCTGACACAGCATGGATCTGTATTTTTATCTCTTTGCGATCTCATTGAAGATTACAGCTTTCTTTAACACAGTTGAAGTATCAAGTTCTAGCAGGGAGGCTGTAACACTGAGCTCTCAGTACTCACCTCTCTTGAAACTCAGATTACCAGGAAAAAAATGCTCCTCTCTTATTAGCCTTTTATTATGAAATAGCTATTCATAGATTCCTGAAATAGCTGCAATTCTTTTCATTCACTACGAAGAAACTCATATAAAGCTTAATGAATTGCAGAAACATTATACACTAACAAAGGCAAGATGCTTCAAGAAACAGGAGGAATGCTCATTCAGCATCTCACAACACTGAAAAAACTATAGAGAGTAACAATGTTAAAAAAGCTGTATTTTATAACAAGTTCCAAATATATACAAAATATATGTAAGAGATATAGAAACAGAAAACTAATTTATAATGCATACACACTTTCTACTAGTTTGAGTTACGGGAAGAGAATGAAAAATAGGAGACAACGGTAAAATACTGTTGTTTCCATATAAACCTGTCATAAACTATAAATCATACTTTCCTTGTCAAGTTCTTCAAAAGGCCAGTGAAGCAGAGTGAGGTGACATGCTAACAGAAATACCACACTGCAGATTACACTGTGCTTTCAAACCCCCACACCTTTTTTGAGGTGTATTCCCATGGCATAACTGAGAGGAGAGAGGTCTAAAGCTGAAACTTCACTTGGGAAAGGCAAGGTGGAAAAACTCTGTCTGCCTATTTCGCTTTTCTCAGCATTCCTCGAGCAATTGCCACAGACTCTGACGGACAACTTGAGGTCATACCAACAGCTGGCACCAGCTAAGTCACCACACCAATACAATTAGGAAACTTGCTTCCCCAAGAGTCACCCAAAGCATGGCTGCTGGAATTTGACATATAAAGCAGATCTGCAAAAAAAAAAAAACATTTTGCCATGTAGCCTACACCAGTTACTTCCACTTCCAAGATGCCAGCCACCCTCCCTGTGTTGCTGGTGAGGCAGCAGCAGGAGCAGACCAGCACTCCATTGCCAAGGGCAGACCCACCCATGGGAGCAGCAGGCACAGCAGTAAGAAAAATGGAGAGACAAGGAAGGAAGGATATACTAGGGCAGGTGAAATAAAGGGGTAATTTCCCAGCATAGCTTCTCTTCAATAGAGTACCTCAAATTTTACGGTAGCAAAGGCAACCTAGTAGCAAATATGAATGATACAAAGGTTGAGTAACTGCAAAAACAAAATATGATGAATCAAACAGCGACGGCAGAAAGGCAGCTTTTCATCACTAATGCACCCCAAGAGGATAAATTATGGTGAAAGTCCTATTACATGAAAATTCAGCCACCCGGGAATTCAAACAGATAGCAGTCTGCAGCCAGATCTATTTTTAATCACATTCATCTGTCAGGCCTAACAGCAGAGAGGGAAGGATTTGACAAAGCCAAATCCTCTGAAACAGAGCAGAACTGACCACAGGCTTCAGAGGTACGACCTTACTGCACTCAGCGAACAGTATGTGCCTACAAACCCTGCCAGCTCCCCAGGCCAGGGGCAGAACAACCAGCTTCAGAGGAACACGCAACTGAGCAGAGTTTCAAGCAAACCCTTGACTTCCATAAACTAGAACTCATCTGTGCCTGATCTACATGGGACAAGACACCAAAGCTTCTCCAGTAGGAAAAAGCAGAATCAGAAATATGAACAGCTTTCGGAGACAGTGAGTATGTAAGAGCAGAGTTAAGGCCTCAGTCAGGTGACACCTCACAGGTGACACCGATTTAGAGGACCCACTCTGCAATGCTGCTGACATTCATGTGCACCTGTACCTACACCTGGTGGGACTTGGCCAACTCAATGCTAGACCAAAGTCTACAGCTGCAGATTCTCAGATGCCACCGTGAGACTCCAGCCCTTGCAAACATCCACTGATCTTGCCCTGAAGAGTATCCTTAAGCAGGAGCAAGGCAGTGGCCCATCCAAAAGCCTGGGCTTCAGCCAGGCCTGTGCTCCAGTACCAGAGACAGAGGAGATGTTATGGGTTTATCCCTGCATTGCTTAGTAATTTGAGTTTGGGGCAGGGGTGAGGATCTGAGAAGAGAGAAAAGCAAGCAATTGCCAGTTATCAAGTAAGAAAAGCATGCCTGCTTCACAATTACTTAGCAAGGAGAGCTTGGAATGGAAAATATTACTTAACTGGACCGGGAATATGACACACGTTTTAATTTGGTCACACGTAGCAATGGTGAGTAAACAATGATATACAACAGAAAGTTACATAGGCAATGACAACCACTGGTTTCCCTCATATGAAACACAGAAGAAACATACTTTCTTCCAATGAAGAGTTGTTAAGACTCACAAACTTCTGTAATTTTGATTTCCTCTCTCAAGGGCTGACCTAAGTAAGTGAGGCACTTGTACAGCACTTTCTTCTCGAGTTACTCATTTTTTCCACTGAGATAATTCCATGCTTGTCCGCGGTGATCTGCATCCCCCCTCTCAGCTGCATTCCTAACTTTTATTGCCAAACACAGCACGTAAACTGCCTTCAGTGTATAAAATTTACTTTTTATAGGAAGCAGCAGTTCCTAGGACAAACTTTCAAGTAGCCAGCTGCCTGTTCTCTGCATTTGTCAGCTCCTCGTGCTCAGCCTGCTCCTCTCAACACATGTCGTGACTTTGCCTTACTTGCATCTTTTCACTGACACAACACTGAATAAAGCAACCTGTGCAGTGTTAGTCTAAGTGTTCATACTATTCCATGCTTATACTGAACTTTGTACCATGCTCTCTTCCCTTCAGAGCATTACAACTGCTTATATTATTTTGCAAATTCATAAATAAACTAAGCAGCAGACAAGAGCATGCTCTGGCCTATCTTGGATCAATACAAAACGGTGAAAACACTTCATGGAGCAATGTAATAAAGCCAACAAATCCTGCAAGGAACATATTTGGTCAGTTGTGCCCCTGTACCTGCTATCACTTTTGGAACAGATCTTGCACCTGTGACTCTGAACTAGACTTTTATCAGAGGCCTGCACTCATATCTCACTTTATGCACAACGAGGAGTCTCACTAGGGACCCCATCTGGGCTTGCTCAGTGTGCTTAACTTAGAGCACGTGCTTAAGCCACAGATTGCATCTGATTTGCTTTTTAAAAAAATTTTTAATTCATGCTGAAAAAAAACTGCTCTGAAAATACAAGTTCTGTTTATTTTTTTTATTTACTTATTTACAACTCCACAATACTTTAGGACATCATACAAGTAATTGCTTGTACTTTAAAACCCTAAGATCTTTTTATTTAGCATCATTAACAATTGAGCAGTCCTAAAAACCAGATACATGCAAGAGTAACAAAAGAATAACACCTGGGATCCATCTAACCTGCACATCACCACCAGCCTCTCCAGACAGCACCTACTGCACATTTCCAACATGAGGCCCAGCAGGAGCCCACCTGTCACAACACAAACTCTATCATAGTTGTACAAAGTTTTATTTAAAAGTCAACAGTCATCAGAAGCTGAAGAGATATGAGTGAGGTGATGGATCAACCAGTATTTAGTGTTATGCAACCAAACGACTTGTTTTCAGCAGCATCTAGTCATAAGTAGAGACTAGGATTTTCCTACATCCCAGCAAAATAAAGACCATCATCCACAGCAGAGAAAAGCTCATGCACCAATAGATGTGGACTCCCACACAAGGAATCACTGCCATCTCAACCCCTCTCCCTTGACGACTGAAATCCTCAAGCGCCCTAATTTATCTTGGCTTCAGTTACTGATGCCACATGGCCACGCTACGGTCCCTGGCCCACAGGCAGTGCTTATCCCACATGGCCTTCCCATGCCAATGGCAGGGCCACCCAGACACCCTGGCGTGGGAGGAGAAAGGGCTCCGGGACCATGGGGCAGTGTGGAGCCCCCAGCCACATGCCCAGCTCACCTGCTCCCCTGCAAGAACACAGCTGGCAGCAGAACTGGGAGCCTCCAAGCTATCCCAGCCCTCTTCCACCATCACAGATGACAAGGGGGCTTGGGGCATGAGCCCCAGGGGAAGCTGGTGGCAGGGCTCAGGCAAGAGGGCTGTCCACCCCACTGTAGGCACTAGGGATGTACTTGAGAAATTAAGATGATCACAATTCTCTGAATGCCCTTTTGCCAGTTCAAGCATCCACTTAATTTGGGGGTTAATCTCATTAAGCCATAACCATGAAACAGTCAATATTTCTTTGCATCCATCAAAATTACCCATGGACACCAAGCATGACCAAAGCACCTTCCTTTCCCATATAATGAAGTTCTGCTAAATCTACATCCTGTGTGCACAGAGAGATATAGCTACAGAAAATGACTTGGCTTGGAAGAAGAATGAAGAGAGCTGTGAGCATGTAAGGAACTTTTTTTTTAAGAATCACTCTGGTGAAATCTATTTAAAATAAATCTCTTTTGAAAGGCATTGTAATGAAGTTCTGGCGTGCTTGTCACCATGCACTTTTACAGGACATACTTCAAAGCATTTCCTTTCTTTGCTGAGATGCCACCTAAACTTCTATCTTTTTCTGTCACACCGTATTTATTTTTGTTGCTCAATGTTCATTCCTCTATAAATCAAAGTAGTAGAGAAAGAGATGTGCATGTATTTATTATCAAAACAAGTAACAGGTCAGCTATCTTTGTCATGCTTTCACTCTCTAAGAAAAACAACAACATCTTTCCATACTCTCTTTTCTACCTGAGGTTATTCCATCTTTCAGTGTCTCCAAAACTCTAGGTGGTTTTTTTTTTTTTTTCCCCTCTGGAATAAGATCTCCAATTCCTACAACACAAACTTCACTGAAGCGACTGGCATTTGGTCAGGTACAACCAACAGTAAAAGCAATACTAAGTATCCCAGTGGAAATTAGTAAATGCTCTAGTAAATTTTGCTCAGAAGTAGACAAGGTACAAGATGCTACTAACATGAACTACTTTATGCTGCACTTCTCTAATATTCAGCATCGAGCACCATCTTGATCCCAGTTCTTTGGTTTTGGTGGCAGTAACTAGACTAACACAGATGTGATGGAAGAGGAGAAACAAATACTGGTTTGTGCGGAAGAGGAAACGAAGAAAGGAGGACATCATATAGCAGTATACAGCTTACAGACCTGCTTTTTCCTATACAGAATCAGAACATAATCATGTTTTACAAAGCCTGAATCAATATATTTTCATCCAGAGGATAACAAAAAGTTGAGGTTTATTCATTTCTACAAATTTTTTCCTTGCATTCAACCAAGACAACATCAGGTTAGGTTTCCCCCTAACTTATGTGGTTGCAAGGTCAGCCTTTACTTCCCCAAAAGCAGAGGAGTTCCTGAAAGCCCTGTTGAGGCTGCCAGGCTGCCCGTATCATTCTTAGGGCACCTTTCTCACTGGGTACAAGGCAGAAGAGTCTGAGCTGGCAACAAGCACACAACGGCAGGCACCGTGGCCCCGGTGCTGCTGTTCACCCACAGCACGCTCAAGAAGCAGCCACTGCCATTTGCTGCATTGCACGAATGCCTGCAAGCCACAGGATGAATTATGCATTTGGGATAGCACATGCTTCTATTTTCATAGTGCTGAGACGGCCATGTGCAGCTGGAGGACTGGACTCTATTTTTTTCTAAGCAAAAGACTTAAAATACTTCAAGTTTGCTGCCTGAGGGTGGGAGGCAGCTTATGCTATAAAACAAGAACTTTCTCACATTGTTAGGAGAGGTTCTAATTTAACCTAACTGAGGTAACGGGCAGCCAATTTTAAGCGGGTGGTTTGGTTTAAATATTAACTCTGGTGGTACATAAGGCTTTATTCAAAGGGTAACTTCAGCTGCATAGTGACAGTTACAGTTTACAAACCAAGTGTAACACAGCAGAGAACTGCTTTGTAATTAGGCCCTTGAAAGTTACTTTTAATCCTCAAAGTTTCATATGCTGTGGTCTCTTTAAAAAAAAGAAATTAAACCTCACACAGAACACACTGACTGAAAAGGAAATTAATAAAGTAAGAAGCGTTGACATTTTATATGGTAAAAGTATATAACTAAATCCATCTCCATAATCCGGGCAGATCATGCTGATGTGTGGAAATCCCTGAACTGCTGGGCAACAAACTGTACATTTAAAAAAGTGAAGTCCCTAACTTGCTTTGATTTCTCAAGGCAAGTCTGCAGCCAACTGCCACTTGATGCATGAGCAAAATACCACTTACCAATCATTTCTTTTCAAAAGACCCAGCAACACATCCCAAGCTGTTGTTTGAGGCTAGATTGCTACACCTTTGCTGATCATGGTAAAATCAGTTCAAATTTTGGGGCTGATCTTTTCCTTTGCTTTGTTTGTACTTAGTCTGCTGTTTTTTAAGAAACAAACCAATACAATTCTGGCCAATTCTTTTTGGTTCCCTTTTGTTCTGCCTTTCACGTATAAATGGAGTTTTGCCTTTGCCATCAAACAGCCATAATGCATAAACATGAATTACCGTTTTCCTGTCTTGTAGAAAATCCTGCCTGCTCCAGCCTGAACTCTATATGCATTCACACATTCTGTATGTTCTGGAAAATGGTATCTGTAGTACACCCAGACATCCTCTGACACTAAAGCTGAAAAGCAATCCCATATAGACTAATGAGTCACTTTAGTACTGCTTTCCTACTTCCCTCCTCACAAAGACTCTCTGGTCCTAAAAAGACACCTGTCAATTCTGGATGCTTAAGCTTCAGAGATCAATCTACTGACACGTAAAAACAGATTTTAAAAAGAAAAACGTGTTCAGAAACTCAGCTGCGTGACATACGTAATATCCACCTAAATTCATCAGGAGAAAGCACAGCATCACTTGAGTAGATGATCCATTTCAATCTTCCCCAAGAAACAAACAAATTCGTATCTCTAAAAGGATTTGCCTTGGAGAACTGGCCCCTTTCTGAGTGCTGGGAAATGCCAGATACCCACATCTCCATCCAAACCCGCTGACAAGCACTGAAAAGGGACATTCCAACAGCAGGCAAAAAGCAGCAGGTAGGAAAGACATTGCCTCATGTAGATCCGGGCAGGGAGGGCAGGAAGAGAGACGCCTTCCCAGCTGAAGCTGCCTCCTGGAGAACCTCATTCATCAGGCATGAATAACTGATACTTAGCAGCTAATAAATATTTATTAGGTAAGAGCTAAGTAAGTTTTAATAGCTCATTTAAAATATTAGCTAATTTTCACCATGTAAGTAAGAATGTTACAACCATACGTACTGTGATGCATAGACTTTAACTTGGCTAATTCATATGTTGAAAGCCTTGAGTAACAGATTTTCAAAGATAAAACTGATAAAATATAGGTACTGTACTTCTTAAATGAGCATAACAAAGTAGTAACTGATCTGCTGTTGCTGCAGAAGGAGCTAGAAATTCCTTAGACTGTGCTTAAGTATTGCCAAGACAGCCATATCAGTTCATATAAATTTTCATATCAGTTCAGATGTCAAATACCACAAGAGGTATTTGTGCTTTTTCCACCCCAACAGTCAGCTCCAACTTGCCACTCTGTCCCATTTCTCCTGGTGAAGGTGGTCCTGTGATTTCACAAGAGCTACACAGGAGCACCTCCACTTCCCTGGATCATCTTTCTGAAGTCCCACAAACAAATCCACCATTACCTTCGCCGTCATCTCTCACAACATTACTTGCAACAGTATCACGCTTCCCTGATGAAGGAAGGGTTTGGAGGCGGTGAGCAGCTCAGGGACTGGTGAGATGTCAGCTCTTTCACCTTCTGGCCCATGTACTGAGAATGACAATGCCATGTACTTGTTCACTCTCCATCAGTGCTTCACTTGGCTCTTGGACAGAGTAGAGTGAGGAAATGACTGTAGTCACATCCTCCTTGCAACAAAAACAAAAAAACAAACCAAAAAACAAAAACAACCAAAAAAACCCCCAAAACCCCAACAAAAACAAAAGTAGAAGGAATCAAAAGTTACACCATGTGTATTTCCTTCAAAGTTTTCCCTCCTCTTCAGGGAAAGCTGCCTCTCTCCTACCCATTGCTGCAGCCACTTCCAAAACATGCATAATCTTCTGGAATGGTATTAATTAACAGTTGTGAGCAGTCACTGAATGATTTTCAGCATGTTAAGTCACACCATCGCTCTTATCTTTCCTTGTGTCTCCCCATCTGACTTTCTCGATGCCCTCTGTACACACAAGAGATCAGCAGCAGTAACACAGCATTACACCATCCCCTCTACAAAATTTTCAGCAGAGCTGGATGCTTTTTATTACTTGAGGGAGGATCTCTCCACAGTGGAAATACAGACACCCAAACCAGCTCTGTTAGCAGCAGTTTCAGCTGAGAGGTAAAAGGGAACAGAAGCTGATAGCACTTTCTGTGAGAAAAAGGTGAGACACCACCACTGGAGCTCCAGGCCACTTCATCCCTAACTTGTGCTAATTTTACTAGAAATCCAGTGTATTTATTCACTATGCATCAATCCAGCCATTGTAATAGAATTAAAAAGTAATTTTATAAATTAGTGAAATATGGAGGTAAAAATACTTGGATTTGGTATCTGTGGTATTTCCAAGACTGCCCTGGAATTACAAACACAGCAAGAAGGGCATGACAGGTCAGATCCATAGATACTCTCAAAATTAGGCTCCTCACCAAAATACATATTTACTTGTTTGACTATGATACTGCCAAGAGACACACTGTCCTTTTGGAAAATGTCACCGATTTCACAACTTTCCCAAAAATACACTTTCTTATGCTTTAGTGAACACCTTAGCGTACAAACACAAGCATCAAAAATACAAGAAAACTAAGAGTCATAGACTGCCAAAGTTCCTTAATCACAGGCTTCTTCTCCCAGCATTAGAAAAAATTAAATCCTGCTCTGCTTGGCATGCCAGCATAGAATTTTAAAAAAGTAGAAGGGCTGAAAGAAAGTCTCCCTTTATTTCCCAAACCCCAAGAGAAAACGGAGGAGTTATTTCCAGAGCATGTACTCAATGACCATCCAGCAAAGCCTACTCATCTTGGTCAGTTGTCTTAAGTCCTGCACCACACCTAATGAACACACTGCCTTCTTCTGATGCCTCTTATATTGCCAGCAGGAGAGGATTAGAAATAATTATGGAAAAAGAAAACAAAACAGCCCTAAAAATTCTTAGTGAAACAACTCTCTCTTTAATTTCCTTGGTTTGTTCCTCCTCTGTTGGAAGTCGCCACCTCATGCAAGAAGTCAGCCTTACAGTTTCAGATTCTACTCACATTTTAGAGCAAAGAAACCTCAAGACTTCGGACAACAGGTGCATGTGGGATCTCTACTGCACAAGCAGGGACTTGGCACACCCCAACCATCCTCCTGCAGAGGTTAAACAGTTCCCCAGGAGAGCCTGGATGCATCACCCAGTCTTCTGCTGATGGGAGATCTGTTACTGGGGCACGTTGTGCTCCAGATCTTCTATGAGGAAAAATTATGAGGTACCAAACTTGTCAATGCTCATGCTTTCTCACCACTGAGCAGTTTCTCCACTTCAAAATTAATGTCTTCTAAGAGTCTCTGCAGAGCACAGATTTTGTTCAAGTTAGGTATGACTGAGAAAAGACAAAAGGATAAACTATGTGCTTTGAAACAGCCAAGCAGCTACAACCCAGAAAACACAAAGTTCATACTCTACCAATAACTCAGCTCTCATCCTGTTTCTTTGCCCTGACTGGTATCAGCACTGCTCAGAGCATACTCCCAACTCTGGAAACATCTCATGTAATTGACCACAAATGCAGTAACACAGACATGCTTTTCCATAAGCTGGAGAGGCTCTTTGGTCAGGGATAGGTGAGTTTCCAGTCACACAGGCAGTGCAGTGGACCAGGAGGGCTGCATGGAGGGAGCAAGGAAGGAGTCTCCTGCAAACCCCGCAGCTGGAAGCTGCCCAGCTTCCCTCCTGCTGCAGCTCCACCTGCCTCAGGCTATTACAGTCATCTATTAAAATACACTCACTGAAACTCCTAGTGCCCTTTTTCAGACCTGTGTGACTCAAGTTTGACTCAGATGATCTTCTCAGAGTCCTTTCACTCCTTGCCTTTCCTAACCAGAAAGTGGATGTGGCAGTTGAATGTAACAGTAAAGCTATGCTTTCTGTGCGGTGCAGCTCAGCAATTAGAAGATTATTCTTGGCCTCACCCCCTGCAATTTTTAAGTCTCTCATCCCTGCTATCTCTACAGATTCAGGCTTCCCAGTTCAACCTTCCTTCTTCTCATTCTCTGTTGCAGCAGACCCTTCCTCATAAGCTGGAGAAAAGGTCCCTCTGCCTCAAAGGAAATCACAGCTTACAGCCCCCTGACTGCTCTCAGAGAGCCTCTGGCAGGCCAAACACTAATTCTCTCTGAAGGGGTGAATATTAAGAAAAGGCTTTGTACCAGATGATGATTCCAAAACTTTACTCGAAATCCCACAATAAAGCCCAGGACCAGCATACTTTAACAGTTTTATTTATCCCATTTCTTCACATAAACTTCTTCCTTATGCAGGCTTAGCCTTCATTACTGGAAATAAACAGCACCCAAACCTCATCAAGGTATTTTTGTGGGGGGTTTTTTCTGTGGCTAAGACACCCACATGAGTTTTTGTTCAAAATAAAATAAACTGGTATTATTAAAAGGAAGGTAAAAATAGAGCTCCGAGAGGACTCTCATAGCCTGCTCCTCAAACAAGGCTTCTCCTGTACAGCACATCAAAGCTATTTCAAGAAGCACCTCCCATTTTTCACCCCTGAGTATGTCAAAGTGTGTCAGCTTAAGAAGCCAAAGAAAGAAATGGTTACTTAAGGGCAAGTGCAAATACCTTGAAGGGGTGGGAGGGAGACAGGGCTGGGTTACCAGGTTGCTCACCGCACAGGGTATGGAGAGGCGTGCATCCACACAGCAGCTGCTGAGCCACAGATAATCCCGCCCCTCCCTGTGCCGGGCTCAGCATCGCCAGCACGTCGGGGAGAAACCCCTTCCCTCCCTGCGCTGCAGGCCTTGAGTGCAGTCATTAGCTCACGCACACGTTCGCACTCTTGGTGTAGCAACACTCAACATTTCCCCCTCTGGTATCCACGGAGAGAGATTAGCACTCCAGTATTTCATTAGCCAAGAGTGCTAAGTAACCCACCAACTCGTGGAAAGAGTAAAAGCCCTGAGGTTAATGTATTTGGCGAGGCTCTGTTGAATGGTTTGGGATATTTTGTTTCAGCATAACATAAGGAAAGCAGCTGTCACCTTGATTATAGTGCCCTCGGTAATCTGACACTTCAGCTAGTCCCAACTTCAGACGCTCCCCCCCATTTGAGCAGCACAGTTACTGATCACTTAAACAGACAAATGGTGATTTGCACAAAGCAAGTTTTGAAGTGAGGCTGTAGACCAGAGGAGGAGCAATTTGCACCCATCATTCCCATCCTTCTGCAGTCAGAGAGGAGAACACAGACGTCTTCCAAGAAAATCCAAAGAACAGAGAGAAATGCCAAGCTGCAACTTTGGCTCTACACACTCACTTTCCAAAAAGCAAAGGGGATGAGGGATGCAGTGCTCAAATCATCCATGTCTGCTTAAACGCTTGGTTTGTGTGCTCCAGTGCTGTCAAACAGACACAGCTGATGAGTCAAAGATGGAATTAGCATCCCTGATACAGCAACTCGTTTCCAGCCCAAACCAGTCACTTCCAGGTTTTTCCTTTAATTAAGGTCTGGCCAAGACATGTCAGCAGTCCAGCATCCCCTTCCTGCCAACAGCTCTGCCAATACTTTGGTCACTCACAACCAACTCCTCCCCACTCCCTCTTTTTCACTGCTGCAAGTTGAGTGAGCAGAAAGATTCCTGAGAGTGGGCAAAGGCCCAGAGCTGGCCCAGTTTTTCATCTACCTTTTCTTCTGCTCTTGGATCTTGTACTTGCAACATGAGACTGAAGAGCAGTGCCAATGCTAACAGTTACCTTTTGTGCCTGATAGCACAAAAGCAGCAGCAGGGAAAGAAAAAATCAGTCTAATAAGGTTGGAAGCAGAAGAGATTGCAAAGAAAAAGAGCAAATCAACAACTTAAGGTATAAATTACAATTAAAGTGCACTACAGTTATCATGCACTGTGCAGTATTGCTCAGAAATATCACTAGCACAAGTCAAAACACCCCACACTGAACAAAAAGCAACATTTCTGGTAGGAAACTGGTACTCTTACACCACTACCGTGGTGATAGTGGCATGAGAAACTGTACGACTGACAGATCAGACAGAATTTAAAAGCCTTCTGTTTGTGTTGCTTCGTTTGTTTTTATCTTCTGATAAAAACAGGCTACACCAACACAGACAATAACACAGAGCACTGCCCATTCCTGCAGTGCACTGTATTTTGCCTCTGTTGAAAAATAAACCGGTTTTCTCCCCATTTTCTTTTGAAGACAAAAGTCCATTAAGACATGTCATAACATCTGCTTTGATTTATCCAGAGGAAAGTCAAAGCACTTATGCTGTATGCTTTAACCGATAAATTTACATAGCTACATGGACAATGCCTCATAATTTACTGATTTCCCTTGAAAAGAAAGCAAACTTTTATTTATAAGCTGCTTTATATTTTAGAGGTTTTCACTAAAATAGAAGTTCAGCATAATACGAAGCCTTTACTCACAGATGGAGATCCAGCACTGAACTTCAGACTTGGTTTTCAATCTCAAAAAGATCCAGCAAATAAAAAGAAGTCTTAAGGAAAGCTAACTGACAACTGCAAAACACAGGAGGACACGTCTCTGATAAACTGAACATCTTTTCTGTTAAGCTGAGTACTATATTTACCACCTGGCCTGCAAGGGCTGCTTTTATTCAAAAGCTCTGCAGTAAAATATATGCACATGTAGAGGATGAAGACTTTACCATTGAAACCTTCTGCAAGAAATTAAGGGAATGAGAAAGACTCACACACTTCCGCAGCAAAATTAGGTCAGGACGCCTTTGAACGGCTCCATTTGAAGGCTGTGCCAGACTCCAGATCAAATACTTTTTAGTGCATTAGACCCAACGGCTTAAGAGATGAACTTCTATACTGCTGATAATTATTATTGGTATTATGCATTGCTGCTTCCCTCTCCACCTGTGGATAGTTATAAATAGCCTAGATTTTCCAGTCCCTGACATATGCCACTCAGTTAATAGCACTTCCAAAACCTATCCTTTATATCCACAGGTCACACATTTCAAATATGACAACCACATATCTCCACACAGATCACTAAATCATGACTTGCCCCACACACGCTCTTATCTAAATACTCCCTGAATATACAGATATGGCTAAATGGCATTATCATCATAGAAATTAGTGATGTGAAGCTGTTAATCGCCAAGTTGGTGATTCAAATGCAAACCTGCCTCTGCCCTCCTGTACCTACGCACAGCCCTGGACTGTGCAACCAGGGAACATCACCTCCTGATGGGGCTGGTGCTCTCCTCCACAGCAGCTCCGGCTCTTGATGGTCTTCAGGGCACTCCCCAAATAAAACACAGTCCAGAAGCCAAGCTGGGAGGTCAAAGGCCAAAGAAGTGTCCCCAGATATATAAGGCAGTTAATTATACACCTCTTCCCTGCTCAGCTTTACTGTTCACACCCTGAGGAATGGGCAATAGAGCCCACTGGTCCCATATCCAGTCACATTTGTGTAAATTTTCATTAACAAATCAATCTATAAATAACTAACAACAATGCCCAAACCTCAAAACTACTTCATCGAGTCATTCAGAATGTTAAGTCTTTAAAAATTCAGACTTCTCCTGGGTTTTTTTAAGCTCTTAAAATTCACAGCTGAATTCACTCTAGCAATCCTGGTCCTTGGGAGGGTTGTTAAGATACACTGAAACATCCTACTCCAGTTTCCTACTGCTGCTCGTTTAGCTCTCCTGTTAGGTGACACTACTAATCGTACAGCTGCTACAGCTAGCTGCCAGAGACTGCTCTAAGGAGGTTTTCCAATTAGATTAGCTGAATTGAATAACGAGAGAAAGGGAGAGGGAGATTAGCTTTTTCTGTGCATCTCTAGGAAGCCACAGAGAAATCCCCCAAAATACTCTTGCTAATCCTCCCTTAGGACCCCTTCATCTCTGATCACAAATACAGAAACGCCATGTGAGTGACTTTACTATGTGGGAACTGTGCCAGCCCTGACTGACTGTAAAGCAACAACCTACATGACAAGGGATCATACCTATTTTTTTAAGACTGACAGTGTCTGCCAGAAGTTTTCTCCTCAGTCTTCCTCAGGTTCTTCAAGTCAAATACATTTACCCATGTAAACTAGAGGAGGCAAGACTCAGATGTTACGTGAAACAACAAGAAATGGCAAAGAAGCATCACAGAGACTCCTACCTCTACATTAAAGAACCACCACATTTTTTTCCCCAAAATAAGGTTTGGGGTTCTTTTTGTCATAACCTAAAGCTTCCTAATTCTTTCAGTGCAGATGGAGAAGGTCCGAGGAAAAAAACTCAAAACAATAAATACTGACTGGCACATGAAGTCAGTAGCATTACAAAATACTCACAAACCCAGAAAACTTCTTTAACCCATAGACAAGTCAACTCAGCTTCAAGGCCCTGTCTCCTCCAGCACCTGCACACTTTAAGGAGCTAAGTCTGTTTTTAACAGGCGGCCATGGAACCTACTTTCCCCACTCTCGAACCCTGCACAGCCAGACCATCAAGCAATACTGAGATGTCCAAACGTTACCCAAACACGAATCATGAGTCCTCATTATTTCAGGCTGTTAAATGACATATCTTTTTATAGTCAGTTATCAGACTCGTTCCTTCTCCCAATGCCTTCATGCCATTCCTCCCCTCTGCACACCAGGGGACACTCTGCGCTGCTCCGCAGGAAGGGCTGCAGCTCCTACCAGAACAGCAAAAACCATCTCATGGTTTGCCAGAGGGCTTCATCACGGCCTAACTCTCTGGAAATTTCTGGAGACATCTGTTATGCTTCCATGCAGCAGACAGACAGACACGTCCACTGAAGTATTTTGGTCAAAAGTGATAAAAAGGCAAATTCAATTGCAACATGGACAGAAAATTTCTGCTGAGCCAGGGGTCCATTCAGGTTACAGCAGCTCTAGTGGGACCTCCCGGCCTGGTCAGGTCAGGTACATACCTATGCTAATGACTATTCCCAGTTTTTCTCCTCAGACCCAAATTTTTCCAACTCACCCACATTTTGCAGTGATGACCATGCCTGTCCCCTTACCAGGGCTTTGAGGGCAGAGAAAAGGTTGTGCTAGAGAATCAAACCAAAAGCACCTATGGGAGCTGTTGAGGATCAAATCACACGTATAGGGGAAAATTTATGAAACTGCTATATTAAATCACAAGTGAAGAAACAAGAAAAAAAAACCCAATTGAAAATAACACCTTCTGTTTAAGGCTTTTTTCCCTGGTAAGTAAGGTTGGAGAGGCTGCTCCTTCCACACTAATTCAGGCCAACAAAACTATTAACAATTTTGTTCTGTTTATTTAACTGGGAAGCATATTCTGTGGGGCATTTCTTTTCCTGACACTTGAAAGACATACACCCAACAGTATAAAAAAATTAAAATATATGTAAAATATAGCTCTATAGAGAATAAAGTTCTATATAAAACACATACACACACAAAGTTTCAAAGACCTTCCAAGCTAGAACTGCAAAGGCTGGAGAGAGGTCAGTGCTGAATGCTCTGTTGAAGACACTCTCTGTGAATACATAATTTCAAAGGTACCCCAGGAGGTTTCGTTTCATGACATTTTAGATGTCACATGCAAAAAAAAAAAAAAAAATCAGCCTTCACGGATGAGAAATAAGCAAAGAGCACATGTCTGGAAAATCATAAACAGTTTCACCAAAGACAAGAATTCAGAATATATACATGGCACTTTAATAACTTTTCCTGTTTATCTCTGGGACTAGCCATAGTTCTTGTTCTACCATGGAGAAAGAGATCTGTGAGTTGCAGATGCTATGGAAGCTTAAGCTACCAATTATTCTAGAGCATTAATCTTCTAACTTTGGACACTGCCTCAGCAGTTCCTGAGAACTTCACACCTTCTCTCAATGACATTTACACAAGCCGTAACTAACACAACCAAATTTCACACACCCTCTTCATGGTTGCTCCTCCTAGCTGGATAAACTTTCCTTCATGCTTGCACTGCCACCAGTCGCAAGTACCAAGTGCCTCTCAGCTCCCAAACGGGAGAAGATTCAGTCCCACAGCCAGGACAGCACCTGAAGGTTTTGCAATCTACATTCCACAACAATCCTCAGAATCTTGCTTCTCAGCAGCATTATCTTATGCACATCCTTGCTGTAGGAATTGTACATTATTATTATTTATAGGACTAAGACATACCTATTTTTATTTATGTAATGTCACAAATTTATATTCAACAGGAGCTCCATTTCTGGCCATCCCAAAGATGGTGTGTTTCCATGACTTTGAACTACCTTCACCTTTCCACTTCGCTTCCCTTGAAGGTTTTCATTTTAAATAATAAAAACACCATTAATGTCACACCTCAGTGACTACATATTTGAACGTGGAACTGCACTTGAAAAGGATTTGAATGGAAAGGTTTTGTGGATGCTTTCATCTGGTAATCAGTTTAAGTAACACACTGATTCTGGAATCTCCATATCCACAGTGAGTACAGATAAACAACCTGGGAAAGAAAGAATCTGTCTCCTGGACATCTCTGCAGCTTGCAACATACAGCATGTATTCAAACCCATTTCCAGCCTTCCTCTGCAGACCCCAGTCCAAAAAGTAAACAGGACTCAGCTCTTAAAGCCAAAACATATCAAGTGCATGGGGTTTGGCTGTGCCCTCCATGTACTGTGTCCAGCCAGCTATTCCTGCAGATACTGAAGAATCAACACAGCAGGAATTAATGCAGCTCAGCCCAGAGAAAGAGGAAACCTGCTTCTACTTGTATAACTAATGGAAGGACAGAAGCAGACATACCAGAAAGGATCCCATAGAAGGTGGGAGAGGGAAGACCTGGTCAGGTTACTCATTTATGTGGCAGCAAGTATGATAAATATTTTGTTCTCTATTGAAACATCCTTAGTCTTGAGGCTACACTGGTCATGCACTCAACAGCTCCCTGGGAAGTACTTCATCTCCCAGGCTATATGACTTTAGCAGCACTCTTTCCTACAGCTCTGTGAGAGTCAGTCCTCTCAGTCCACACAGACAGTTACACTTCTGAAATACACTTCAAATAACAGGAATGGGTCACTTCACACTCATCTGAAAGGTGACAAGTGACTTCCATTAATGTGGAAGCACCTCTAGAGAAAATTATGCTTTATTATGTATGGTTAATCAAACAGGAACAAAACACGTCTGACAACATAATATTTAAATACAGACAATATATCCTAGTTGTTAATCACAGTGCTGGCTTCTGAACATTTTGATTCTGTTCCTGTGTATACCACAGGCTGTTTGACCTTCTGCATGCCCCTTTGTCTCCTTACTATTAATAAAAGTACAACGTATTTATCTTCATGCTCACAACTCAAACACAGCCAAACAGGTTTTTATTTGAACCTTCCCAAATCAATTCACCTTGGGAACAAAACAATTTAGCTTAGAAGAGAGATTTCTCAAGAAGTTGTTTATATATAAACTAAAAATATAGATTTCAGATGGAGCGTCCACCTAGGCTTTAGTTAAGCACAGCTTACATGACACTACGCTCTAATAGCCTATCTACAGACAAGGCCAATTTCTGCAGATCCATCACCACCCTATTAGCCATTATTTCACTTTAAATGAAACCCCTGCTTGAGACATCAACAAAAATAATTTGCTCAGCGCAAATGCACTTGTTGCAAATGGTTGTTAAACGCTACGTTTTCTCCTGCTGCAGTCAGTATTCCAGTACTTTTGAGGATTACATGTATTCTGTATTTCTGCCTAAATTTCTAGTATGCTTTTGAAAGCATCCCCCAGGGCTGAGCTAATCAAGAAAACAACATACATACAGAGAACTGTCATTATTACGGAGTCAAACACTAATGCAGTCTGTACTCAAGAGATTGCAAATTATACTTCAATGTGAGCAGCAGAAATCATGTTCCCAAATCACTGAATAGTGTCATGTAACGTACAAATAAATTACTAGTCCTGGAAAGATTATAGATAGCAATTTATTACCATCTTGTAAGCATGAACTGAAGATAACCAAACAACAAGCTGTTCACAGAACAGCCTCCAGTAATTCTCTCATGCTTCCTACAACACCAACTGCAAAGTGACCTGAATGTGGACCAAATCACTTACTCATGACTTGCACATTCTCTCTCAAATGCGGCAGCACAGAGGGCATCTTTATGACTCAGATCCAAGAAGGGTCTTATGTGAGGCCTCAAATAAGCCTGCCAATCTCAAAGACAACATTTATGTTAAAAATCATAGTCTGTCAAATCTATTCAGAAGACAAAAGAGCATTTCTCCATAACTAGACAAGAGCTCTCTGTTCACGCGTTGAGCCTTACTAAAGCCTGCAATTCTTTGCCATAAGCAAAATTTTTAAACTGCTCAGTGGCAAAAGACAATTTGGTGAGAAAATGTAATTAATAAATGCCATCCATATGCCTCTGCTTGACATTTCATAAAGACAACTTGCCAAAAAGAGCAGTGCAAATAGAGAGCTCTGCAAATGACTGGCTCCTCTGCAGGCTCTTCTCCAAGCTCAGGACGCCCTGCCAAAATGCCACGTTCCCCACTGAGGATGGCAGGTAGCTCTCTACCATGTCTCCTGGAGGCGTTACATCATGGCTGTGTATTAGACATGCGACTTCTCATAACTTGCACCTGTAGTAGTAGAAAACTACTGTAGTACAAAACTTGACACCTGTAGTCAAGAAATTAGGCCTTTATCTTGTCATCCTGAGATTACCCTTAACTTAGGACCACAGAGACTCAGATCCACCAAATCTCCAAGCAAATGCCAGACTTACTGCGCACTCTCCAAAGTCCACCATTTTTATCCCATTAGCTGCAGTAACTGTCTCAAACCTACCACAGAGGTGTTATCTGCCCAAGAGCCACAATCCCAGCACCCAACTTCAAACCCTAAGATATTTGTCCTGACTTGTTCCTGAAGATGATGCTCTCATCTACTTCCTTGATAAGGATCTAGGAAAAAATGCCGAGAAAACATCTTTGCACTTTAGGCCTCAATACTAAGTCAGTTCCAACGTAGACCTCAGGGCTAAGATATTAAAAAGAGGAACTTCAGTGTTTGATCTTGGGTCAAGATTCATCTGTTCTTTAATTTTTAAAAGATAATCTAACCTGAGAGGGAAACGCATTTCCACAAAGTGGTTCCTGAAAATATTCACCTAAGGGGAGGCTGTAATACCTGAGACTGGTGGCAAACCCCAGAGCCCCCCAGAATTTTCAGTGCACGGCAGTGCAGACAGCTGTTGGATGGCAGAACCTAGAGTTCAGTCAGAGCAAGGGAAGCAGCCACGGCAGATTCCAGGTGTTGCCAAACCACAAAAAGCAATGGATGGACATTGATTAATTCTACAGTGAGAAGGAACAGGACATGCGAATTGGAGGTGGGTAGAAATAAATCAAGACTGAAAAGGCTTCCTCCTTTCTTCGGAACTTATTTGACAAAACAAATTTAACACACATAAGAGAGACACACACAGCATATAAATCTAAATACCAGCTATCTCCTGCGCCCTTCTTCTCTAATTACTATCTCTGAAGTCTAACTGCCTTTTTTTAAAAAACATTCCTCCTCCCCAACACACTATCAATTTTCCAAATTCCAAAACCAAAGTAACCATTAGAAACAAATGTAGGAAAATTATAGCATCATGCTTCTCAAATACTAAATACTTCTGAAAAATATACCACATATTACCCTTGGATCATCTTTCAGTGATTACATTTATGCCAACAACTCAGTGGTCAGATTCTTACACAAGAAACAGAAAGACCACTCAGGTGATGCCCCAACGCTCGGTTTCACTGGAAGTCCCAAACCCAGCCCACACGCATGCACTGCTGATGTGAAGCAGTCTCCAAACTCCAGAAGCTTCCCAAGAAGAGATGGAATTAACCTTCTGTGAGGAGAGCAGCACCATAACACTGCAGTCTGCAGCACAACCTGCTAGCCAGCAAAGTTTCTCAATGTGCACTTGGGCATGCAGAGAGGATCAGACTGTCACACAAGCTCTGGAAAACCATTAGTCCCACTGTTGCAAACTAGAACGAAATGGAAAGGTTCATCAGCCTCTTCCGAATGGGAGCTGACAACTACAGCTGGATACTTGGCACTGCTCTCTGGTGCTATTAAAATCAGCAAAAGCTGACTCCCAACATCATCAGGACTGAGCTCAGCCTTTCAAAAGGAGCATCAGGCCTCTCACTCTGAGTTTTCCTCTTCTTTCCAGCAGTTTCATGTCACTGTCTTTCTCTCTCTTATAAGCAAACCAAGAAACTTTCAAGGTAGCTAGAAAGCACTTTTTTTGGCCACTCAGCCAAGCCTGGGTGAATCCCCCACGTCCTTCCAGGTTACCAGACCCCACTGTAATCTGATGTCTCACTGCACTGACTGCAGCAGCCCCGGCTGCAATCCACCAGCTTTGGTGCGGGTAACGCTCGCCGCCATGTGCAGGCTGGCACTAACAGGTCGGGCTCCCTCTCACCCTCTCCATCACAGCCCTGTCCTGAAGCAGCTGCTCCCCCGGGGGAGCTGGCATGGCACAGCAGAGCACAGCTGCGGTGCGACAGCCCACGTCAGGGCACACAAAGCAGACACCCAGCAGCGACAAACAACTCCCATGCTTCAGCGGCAGGTCTCACTTCCAGGACATTCTTAACACAGTACTAACATCTACCTGGCCCACCCCAATAAAAATGTTTGTTGGTTATGTGGACCAAACACAGGGAACTCATTGTTTTAAGAAACAAAATCTGCTGCAGCATCGCCCTCCTCTACTACTCATGGATAATTTACTTCATCAGAAACGAGGGTTTTACCTTATGGTTTTGCCCAGCTAATGATAATAAATAGCAGAATCTAAAAACAGGAAGAAATCTACAGCTAAATCCACTTGACAGTGCTTTGGAGAGCTGGGAGGAGTTTTTAAGCATCCATATAGAACTCCTCTTATGACAAGGACAGACTTCTGCAGAGAAGACAGATTTGGCATCTGTCTTTTCCCACAGACTGGTCTACAAAATCCTGTCTTCACGGATCATGAAACTTCTGCCAGGCACAGTTTAAGAAAAAAGAAGGGAGGTGAAAGAAAAGGAAAAAGACCAACCTCCTTTTACTTTTCCAGTCCCTCTGCAACTTTCTGGAAGTAGTAAGGGCACTGCAGCAGAGCCAGGCAGGCTCCCCCCACCTCGCTCTTCCCATTGCCCCCTGAACTGCAGGGCCCCGGGTATGCCCCAACAACCCGCCTCACACCGCCACAGTGTGTTCATCCTAAGGCAAAACCCCATCAACCTTAACACTCTACTAATTACTGTGGCAGTTTAATAGCTACTCCACCATCAGAGAACTTTGTACTAACAGCATTTCTATAAAATTAAAGTATATTGTACCTCATTAGCCAAGGGTGTTTCTGCAGCACAGTTACACTTTGTGGAAACGAGTCACTGTTCTACCCAACCCTTTTTTAATCAGTCTTTAAGAGAAGTGTTTTGCAATTGTATCCTTAGAAATCCCTAATGATGAGCCAGATTTCATGAAGGCTGTGACTTGGCTAATTTATACAACAGCTAGAGAACTTCAAAAGTTAACCCAAGCTAGTGACATTATCTAGTTCAGTGAAGCGGCTCATTTTAATTAGATTAAATTGTCGTGGTATTTTTAAAATTTTAATATCGAAACCTGAATTTATCATTTCCTGATATTTGCCCAAACACTGCATCAGCATCATTTGCACACCACTCCCCTCAAGACAATCTCAGATCCACAGATGGAAAAGACCGAAACCCTCCGGCCGGCCCTCGCCGGCTCCTGCCGCGAAAGGGTGGGAGCGTTCGCCGGAGAGAGGCTCTCCCAGAGGTACAAATCCCGGCAACAGAGCTAATTGCATTAAGCAGAGGGCCTGGCTGGCGAATACACTGGTGGCGCGGAAAAAGTGTAAACAGCGGCATTATCCCGGGCACCTCGCGGCAAGCCTGCGGGGAAGGGCCCGCCGGGTCCGCAGCAGGCTCGGGCTCCGCGGAGCCGGGAGCGGGGGCTGGCCGGGAGGCCCGCAGCGCGGTATGTCTGAGGGGTTTGAGAGGTCCTGAGCCGCGCAGCCAAGGGTAGTTGCTGCTTTTTTCTCTTTTTAGCAACGGGCCGTGAAGGGTGGATTTTGCAAGGGACGCTCCCGCCTCACCGCCCGCGGAGCCGGGGGAGGCGGCGATGTCCTCGGGCGGCCGCTCGGGCACGGGGCGGCCCGGCAGCTCCCGGCACTGGTCCGGGACGGGTACAATCCGCCCTCCCGCACCCAGCCCCGCGCCGCGGCCCCTCGGGCGCCCCGCGGCCGCCGGGCAGCCGCCCCTCCTCCGGGAAGGCAGGGAAAGAGGCACCGGGGGGGCTCCGGGGCCGGCTGGCGGCTGAGTCGTCGCGGCAAACTTCGGCCAAGGTTTGCTGGAGGGCGGCAGGGTGCTCCGCTCCGGCAGGGTGCTCCGCTCGGCTTCGTGGGGGTGTTAGGGTTTTTTGGGGGGGAGAGGGAGTCTCTTTCTTTCGCTTCTTGGCGGGGGGAACGGAACGGTGCCTGCCGTTTGCAGAGCGCTCAACTATCAACAGATGCCCCCCCCACCCGAGCCAGCCCAATGCCTGGCGATGCCACGGGGCAGGGCTCGGGCTGTGCGCCCCGCGCTCGGCTGACGGAACCGAGGCAGCTGCCCTCGTCCCGTCCCGTCCCGTCTCGTCTCGTCTC